>CM053147.1:103946728-104201728 GCA_028571685.1 Heterohyrax brucei
GTGCATCAGAGTAGAACTGTACTCGATGGCATTTTCAAGGCTTGGTATTTCAGATTACCAGGTGTTTCTTCCGAAATGTGTCTGGGTGGACTTGAACCAACTTTGTAGCTATCATCCAAATGTTAACCATTTTTGCCACCCAGAGGCTCTTTGAACTCCTTCTAAGACTATTCCTAGAGGTAACAGCAGTAGGTGGTGCATTGTCAAATGTTTATGTATTGTCTTCCAGGCAGACTTCAGAAAATCTCAATTTTCATTGTGTTATTTAGTACTACAAATCATAGTTATTGGTAATGCAGTATTGCAGTGGATGACATGCTTTTTTGCACTCCCTGCCCCATTTGTCTCTAGCTTCATTATATGTAGTGGTATCTTGGGTACACACTTGTTCTTGTAATCAAATACAAGTTCAAAACTTTCGTTATAGATAAAACTAGAGTTTTCAATTTTCATGTATCAGAGTATTTTGGTTGCTTCAATAGCTCAAAGAGGTGGAATAATTTATTAAAGAGGTGCCATAATTTATTAAAAATTTAATAATATAATTTGTGTGCTACATAGCTTTTTAAAAGTTCGTGGGATCTGACTCAATGGCACTCGGCTGGCTTGGCTTGGCTGGGATCCTAATTGCTGTTTTCCTATATGGTATTATAATACAGGAAAGCTGTACAAAATTTTGAGAGAACTGATAACAGCTAGTTTATTTTTATTTGTATGCATTATTTTTACCTAAAAAGTCAGGCAGTGCCAGTAAGCCTAATATCAGTGAAATATTTTATGAGCCATAGGATTGATATTCTGAAACTTTGATAAGAAATGATTTCAATGAGAGTTACATATCTTAAGTAACCTGAGGCTAATTCTTTGAGTGAATTGCTCTGATACATTAAAATACTGTAGTAAATGTATTTTAGTAAATGTAGTAAATGTATTTTAGTATACAGTGGCATAGTGGTGAAGTGTAGCAGCTGCTAATGAAAGGGTCAGCAGTTTGAATCTGCCGGGCTGTCCTTGGAAACCATGTGGTAGTTCTACTCAGTCCTGTCGGGTTGCTGTGAGTTGGAATTGACTCAATGGCAACTTTTCCCCCCTCTAAATTTTATTTTTTTATTAATTACAATAAAAGAATAAAATTTCAAACATCTGTCACTTATCTGTGATAAACCCTCAGTGCCCTACCCACCCTTGTAGCCAACACAGCTGCTTTCTTCTGTGGATAATTCTCAAAAATTTTAAGCCCTTGTAACAGGAGTCTCATACAAAATTTGTCCTTTTGACACATTGATTTCACGCAGCATGGTCTCTTCCAAATGAGACCATGTTGAGATGTTTTCTAAAATCGTCATTGTTTTTTATTGTAGCATAGTGTCCCATTGAGTGTGTGTACACTAGTTTGTTTATCTATCATCTGTTGATGGGCATTGGGGTTGATTCCATCTTTTTGCTGTTGTGACTGTACTGTAACAAACATTCGTGTACATGCGTCTGTTCGTGTGACAGCCTTTGTTTTTGAAGGATAAATTCCAAGCAGTGGAATTACAGGATCAAATGGTATATCTATTTCCAGCATTTTAAGGAAGCGCCAGAATTGTTTTCCAAAGAGGTTGTACCATTTTGCAGTCCAGAGTGTAGGAGAGTTCCAATTTCTCAACAGCCTCTCCAGCATTTGTTGTTTTGTGTTTTTTTGGATCATGGCCAACCTTGTTGGAGTGAGATGGTATCTCATCGTAGTTTTGATTTGCCAGCTGTTTTTGTTGCTGCCCTCTGAACAGTCTTCATTTTGCACTTAAAATCCCTGCTAATACCAAAAACTGAGTATCATGTCACATTCAGGTTACAGATCAGAGTAAGTTTACCTCTTGCCTTGTTCCATGTGATACAAACCAGATGTGATTGAGTCAGTTCTCATCTTTTGTGTAGCAGAACAGAATTAATGGCTAATTTTTTGGAAATAGATTGCTGGGAGTTTCCTTTGAGGTGCCCCTTGGTGGACTTGAACCTCAAATCTTTGGTTAGCAGCTGAATCATTAACTGTTTTCACCATCATCTATAAGAATCCATGGTAGCCTAAAGTTAGATGGTCTTTTGGGGCAATTTTATCTTCTTACAGATTTATCAACAATGCCTAAGCCATTTTTTCATGTGATGTTAATTGCTCTCTGTCTTACACAATATTTAATTAGAGGAACTGCTTGATGAAGTAAATGAAATGTGTTCATTCTTGATGCTGCAGTTCTGTTTTTTTTACAGTGTGACCTGTTTTTTTTTCAGTGTAACTGAAACCTTGAGGGAAGAGGACATGCTTTGGATTCTGATATTCATGTATCCTATTTATTTCCATATTAAATTTTCATTTGGGTTGTGAGTGTGCCACATAAAATACGTGTTAGCCTTTCTGAGCTTTTACCATCTCTGTGCAGGTTTGACAAGCACTCATGTACATTCTGTGTCTTCATTAAATAGTTGATAATGTTATCTGTGCTTAACTGAAGATGGATCCCTGTGGTGTATAATTCTGTTAAGTTGACATACAAGTAAACAGTCGTTAATTTGTCTTATTAGTATTCCAGCCTGTATTTCTCTTGATTTTTTTCGTGCACTCATAACGATTGAGAACTTTCTTCGTTTCTTTTTTTCCTGTTGCTCAGTCTGAGTAGCATCAACTGATCTGTCTCAAGTTTGCTGATTCTTGGCTCTATCACCTCGAATTGGCTGAACGTGTCTTACCAGTATTTTAGCTTTTATACTTTTCAACTCCAGAATTTCTATTCTTTTCTTTTGCCCTCCTCCCCCCTTATAATTTCTGTCTTATCTACTGATATTCTCTAGTTCGTTTACATTGTTTTCATACTTTAGTTCCTAGACATGACTTCCTTTAGTTCTTTGAACGAGGTTAGACAAGCCAAGCCAAGCCAAGTGCAGACTTAAAAGTGCAATTGTAATACCTGGGTTTTCTTAAGGATAATTTTTATTGCCCTTCCTCCTAGCTCTGTCCCTGCAAAATGTGAGCCATAATTTGTTTTTTTTGAATACTTCCTAATTTTTTGTTGAAAACTAGACATTTTTAAAAAAAAATGTTTTATTTTAAGTGAAAGTTTGCAGTTCAAGTCAGTTTCTCATACAAAAGTTATACACCCATTATTATGTAGCCCTTAGTTGATCTCACTACAATGTGACAGCACATTCCTCTCCACTTGGTACTTCCTGTGGCCATTAACCAGCTCCTGTCCCTTTCTGCCTTCTTATCTCACCTCTGGACAGGAGCTGTCCATTTAGTTTCATGTATCTAGTTGAGCAAGAAGCACACTCTTCACCAGTGTCGTTTTATGTCTTACAGTTACAGTCTAATCTTTGAAGAGTTGGCTTTGGGAATGGGTTTAGTTCTAGGCCTACAGTCCAGGGACTGTGTCTTTGGGGTCCCTCTAGTCTTAGTCAGATTAGCAAATCTGGTCTATTTATGTGAATTTAAATTCTACACGGGGAATTTTTCTCCTCTTTCAGGGACTCTGTTGTGTATGTTGCTGGTAACTGGGCACTGGTTTATGTGATCTTCTCTGTCTGCTGTGCTCATGTTTTCCTTATGTCTTTGGTGTTCTTCATTCTCCTTTGTTGCAGGTGGGTTGGGACGAATTGACGCATCTTTGATGGCTGCTCGCTAGCTTTTAAGACCTCAGATGTCACTGACCGAAGTGGGATGCAGAACATTTTCTTAATAAACTTTGTTGTACCAGTTGACCTAGATATGCTCTGAAACCCCTGGCCCTATTAACTCTGTCCCTCAAAGTGTTTGTTTATATTCAGGAAACTTCTTAAAACTGGACATTTTAATTAACATAGTGTGGCGGCTCAGGAAATCAAATTACATCCTCTCTCCAGTGTTTATTGTTTCTGTTTGTTCAATGGCTTTTTTGAAGTAAGTGTGTATTTGAATGCTTTAACATGGCCACTGAAATCTCTATCGTAGCTCTCAGTTGATGATTGGATATAAATTTCCGTAAATGCCTGGAATCAGTAAATCCCTCATTCTTTGCCAAGGGGCTCTGTCTGCCTGTCAGGGAATGAATGCCCTGGACACTCAGCCAGGCAATTGACAACTCCACTTTAGTCATCAGTTCCTGTTTGTGCAAAGCCTTTTGGTTTACCAGAAGTAGGAGCTTAGGGCCTTCTCATCCTGAGTTTGCACACACCTGTGAGCATGCTCATGACTCGGGGCAAGCATATGACCTTTTGTTTTTCCCAGGTGTTGCTGTGAATCAGAATCAGCTTGATGGCAGTGGGTTTGACTTGGGTATAGACATCTCATTCCCCAGCATTTCCTTTTAAGCTCTTTGAGTACTTTCTTGTTTATTCTAATGATTTTTCACCGCTTCAGGCTTCTGTAATGTCAACTCATTGCCTGTGTTTTCTTTAATATAGCTGTGGTATTTACCATATAACACAAAGCCATTAGAGAAATACATACACAAGATAATATAAAATTACCATTAGTGACATTTTGTACATTCATAATGTTTTGCAGCCATCATCATTATCTAGTTCTCTAATTGTTTTTAATATAGTCCTCTGAGGAAAAAGTTTTTTGCACTGGATGAGCTCCAAATCAGGTCAAATAAAGCTAGCTTTGTAAGTGAGGTCTTCCAGGGATAGATCAAATAATGATGGTTCTTTGGAATGAGACTTCGAAGGAGCGCCAAGCCTGTTCTGCCCTCTGTAGTTGCTGCCAGGCTGCTGCTTTTTGCTATGATTGCATGCTGTTGGTTTTAAGCGTTTTAAGCTACTGTGAAGTTGGGTAGTTGAGAATTGAGAATAGGACACATTAAAATGCAACAAAAGTTACTTTTTTTTTTAAAAATAAAGATTCAGCTGATTTTCTTGGATAAGAGTTTACTAATTTTCTCAAGCCTTTGGTTACTTCTGGAATTGTGAAAAAGTTGATTTTGACAATTTTTTGAAATCAGTTTTCTTGTTGTGTTTAGTAGAAGAAAGACTTTTCTGAGATCTTTACAATTTCTCTGATGTCACTCCAGTATGTATTTTTTAAATTGTTTTCTGGTGTGTATACTAGAAAACAAAGATACATAATTTAGAGGTACATAATACTTTATCAGCTGTGTACTAATACTTTTCCCATGTAGGATATCATTATTATCTGTTCATGTGTATTCTACCTAAAACTTGGTGTTTGATGCTGGTACAGTTTTTCAGTAGGTTGGAGTACCATAATCCACTTGTTTCACTCTTCTGAGGGAAGTTGTTTTTATCCAGTTTTTAACTGTTAGTTAAATGCTTTATTGAGTGTTCTTATATATAAATAATCTTATGGATTCCCATGATTATAAATTTGTCGAGGTGCAATTTTCTGTGTCTAACAGCATGGAAACGTAACTTTGTGGTGCACATGGCCATACTGTTCTTTAGGGGAGTGATTTAAGTTTAGATTTCACCAATAAATGTGATGCCTGTATTCCCATATCCTTGCATAGTACTTGTTGGTACCTACTCTTCATTTCTGTTAACGTTCTCCAAAGAGAACTTTTGGCAGTGATGAAAATACTTTGTATCTGTGGTCTAGTGTGGTAGCTACTAACCACATGTGGCTGTTCAGCACATGAAATGTGACTAGTCCTTACCCCAAAAAATCCAGAATGCAGAATACTCATTGATAATGTGAAATGAGTCATAATAGTTTTTTACATTGAATGCATGTTGACATGAGTTTTATATTTTCCATATAAAGACATCAAGACAACTCTGACTTGTGGTGACCTCAAGAGTGTCAGAGCTATGCTCCAAAGGCTTTTCAAGTGGCTGATTCCTTTTCACAGTAGATTGCTAGGCCATTCTTCCAAAGCACCTCTAGCTAGATTTGAACCTCCAGTGTTTGGATTAGCAACCAAACACATTAGCCATGTATACTACCTGGGGACTCCATATTGTGGATCCATCACCATCAGTTGCTATTGAGTCAAGTCCAGCTCTTGATGACTCCCTGTGTGTCATAGAGAACTGTGCTACGTAGTGTTTTCAGTGCCTGATTTTTTAGACCATCAAATTTTTCTTCTGAGATACCTCTGGGTGCACCCAGACTTCCAACCTTTTGTTAGTAGCTGAGTACATTAGAATCACATTGTAAAATGTGTACATTTTGCACCTAAAACATATCTCAGGTTGACTAGATAGGTTTTAAGTGCTCAGTGGCTGCACATACCCCTTGGCTACCTGGTTGTTGTTGTGTGCCTTTGAGTCTACTCCAACTCACAGCAACCCTGTCGGACATAATAGAACTGCTCCATAGGGCTTCCTACGCTGTAATCTTTAGGGGAGCAAATCAACAGGTCTTCTATCCTGCAGAATAGCTGGTGGTTTTGAATCCCTGATTTTTCAGTTAACAGCCTAGCACTTTAATCATTGTTCCTCCAAGGCATCTTGTGGCTTCTTTAATGAACATTAAAGCTGTAAAGTATATATCTCTTCATCTCCACTGCCTCCTGTCTTGGTTCAAGTCCTTTTTTCCCTGCTAAACATGTGGAAACTTTTGGTGGGATTGCTACCATTCGCTCCCCTAGTTTATACTTAGTATTCTTGCCGGTGGTAATTTTAAAAAATATGAATGTGAATTATGCATGTGAATTAACGTGATAGTGCGTTTTTTCTGTTTCAGATCCTTTAGTGCCTCTTCATAAGCTTTCAAGGTGAAGTCCACCTAAGTATCTTAGCATATTCAAGAGAGTCCTTCATGATCTGAGCTTTGCTTACTTAGTTTTACTTGTTAGAAGCCTCACCTTCTAGAACCTGAACATGAGTTATATTGAATTGTTTGCAGTTGCTAAAAAACCAAACCCAATGCTGTCAACTTAGTCTGACTCATAGTGACCCTATAGGTCAGAGTAGAACTACCCCATAGACCAAGGAGCTCCAAGGAGCACCTGGTAGATTTGAACTGCTGAACTTTTGGTTAGCAGACATAGCAGTTAACCCACTGGGCCACCAGGGTTTCTATAAGAAATCATGATTTCTGCTTGCTTGGAGGCCTTGCTGCTTACCATCCCCTCTGTCTGAAACCCTTGTTCCCTAATACCTAACCTCATCTCTTTTCTGACCAAGGTCTACCAACCCTTCATGGCTTGTTTATATTTCATTGAATCATTTATGCCATCAGGATAGAATAAAGTACCCTTCCTTTTCTATTCTCATAGGTGTTCTTCTGTGTTGGTTCATATCGTAGTAAATTTATCACTGTTGCTGTCAGGTGCTGTTGTGTTGGTTTCAACTGGTAACAACCCTGTGTACAGCAGAATGAAGCCTTGCCCAGTCCTACACCATCTTCACAATTGTTTATTATTCATCATCATGTTAATGTAATTACCGCCTAATTTATCTCACCTTTCCATTAGATTCTTAAGCAGAATTCTTCTTATTACCCTGTATATCCTTAACACCTAACACACACATAGCAAAAGACTAGCAGTTTGACTCTACCAGGCGCTTCTTATAAACTGTAAGGGGCAGTCTACTCTGTCCTGTATGGTCACTGTGAGTCAGAATTGACTCGATGGCAGTAACTGTACACTGAATGAAATAAATGAATGAAAAATCAAGATCAGAGTCCCAAGTTCAAAACAAAAATAATCTGTAAGTTATTTTACTCTTATATGTGCTCATGTTGTTACTTCTAGGTGCCACTGAAACACTACCTGTACTGTGCCATCTTCATAGTCTTTAAGATGCTTAAACCCATTGTTGCAGCTATTGTGTCAGTCTGTCTTCTGAGGGTCTGTCTCTTTTTCCTTCACCCTCTGTCAGCATGATGTCTTTCTTCAGGGATTGATACCTCCTGATAACATGTCCAAAGTATGTGAGACAAAGTCTCAACGTCCCTGCCTCTGAGGAGCATTCTGGCAGTACTTCTCCCAAGACAGCCTTGTTTGTTATTCTGCAGTCTGTGGTATGTTCAGTATTCTTCATCAACACCATAATGTGCTCATACAGATCAGTATTGGAATCTTTTAAACAGATTAAGAAATAACTCACAATAGGATTAAGAAAATGAAAGTTGGTTCCATTGGTACACAGTAGCTCAGTTCAATAAAAAGGGAGGAGCTGGGAGGGAGCATACAAACTAAGACATGAGCCTTAAAAGGGGAAGGAGTGAAAGCAAATATTTGGAGTATACCTATGTAATCTTGTAACATTTTAGTGTGCTCGTTATGTTAAATCTTGAACCTAGGTATTTTTATACTAGTTACATTTAAATTTTTTAAGAAACATTTAAACTGTAATAAGCTCTTAAATTTTTTCTTGGGCTATGTAAGAGATGATAGAAATTTGACAAGAAATAAAAAAAAAAAAAAGCTACACGAAACCCACTGCCATTGAGTCTGTTTTGACTCTTAGTGACCATATAGGACAGAGTAGACTGCCCCATGGAGTTTCTAAGGAGCACCTGGTGAAGATGAATTGCCAGTCTTTTGGTTAGCAGCTGTGGCACTTAACCACTATGCCACTAGGATTTCCAGGTACAAGACAGTTATATCTGTCTGTATGAAATAGAATTTTGTTAGGATTACTGAAGAGTAGATGAGTGAATTTATGCATCAGTTATTTTTTCCTTTTATAGTCTGTACTTTCCCGTATCTAGAATTTCCTAAACTGTAAGAGAAACAGATTTTTTTTTGGCATTGTAGGAAACAGTATATGGTATATATGTATTTTAAAGCCAAAGGAAGCAGCTTGAACTTAGCTGTTTAGGAAAGAGCAAATGTTTATCTTCAGAATTTCAATTTTTTGATGGTAAACCTTGGATTTTGGGGGCCTGATTTTTTTTTAATAATTATTAAAGGAAAAAATAGAATTCTGATCATATTAAGTTAATTTAGAGTATAAGTTATTATGCCTCACCATTTTAGTTTTCTATTAAAAATCTCATTTTGCACAGATGTAGGAAATTTGAAGTTTTATAGCATGTAGATGCTTTCCAGCACCACCATTTAATTTTACTCAAATTCTAATTTTTTTCAGGTGGCCAATCTGTTACAACTTCCCTTGATCATTTTTTATTTTAGTTATTGAAAACATACTTAGTGGTTTTCCAAATAAGTTGGTGCTTTTCTCTATTGCAAAGTTCGTTACAGAAATTATTAATATTTCAACCTTTAAAAATTATGAAATTTCAGATTCCAGGATTTTGGCAATGGATTCTTAAGTGTTCCAATCATTTATATATAGAAACCTGTTTGAAACATATTGTACTTTGGTTTTAATTGGTTCCTAGAAGCCTTGCCTTCTAGAACCTGAACATGAGTTATATTGAATTGTTTGCAGTTGTCGTTACTATTGCATATTATGGTTAAGTTGAGTATTCCACAAGAGTGAAATAATCAAGAAACAGAGTTATAGTTTGATTTTCTGAAAAAGGAGTTGAGACATAATAATTAAAAAGAATTTTGTAAATATGTGCTTTCAGAAAAATTACTTGATGGATGTTTTCTGTTTATGTTACTGATATTTGCAGTCAAGCAGTACTTTTAAGACCTAAGAGTATTTTGAAAGAAGACTTAGGTGATTATACCTTTCATCTCTCTTCATATGTTTATAAATGTCGTGGTCGTATCACCTACGTCTATAAATAATACTTCCTTATTCAGAGATTATACTTCACACTGGTACTGTGAACTTTCTTTTGCAGGAGAAAAAATATCAGTGAGTGGGTTAAGTCTTCTTCAGTTATTTTAGAGTATTAGTAAATTCTCTAGTATATTTGGTGTGTAGTGGAACACTTTGGGATGATTTGTTTGTCAGCAATAATAAATCCATATTTTGGAAAAAGATTCTTCCTTAGAAGAAATTTTCTTGAAAGTGTAATTTAGTTGTTCAGTTCTTTTGAGTATCTGCTATGTATCAGCACATTCTTAGGAGGAGACAGGTGAAAAAGATGTGGTTTTGTTCTGCTGAGAAATCAGTAGCATGAGGGGAGACTGGCAAATAAACCATATTTTAAAATGTTTTAATAATTATGTACAATGAATTTTCTATTCTCACCTTAGGCAGTCTTCTTATTCAATGTTAACTGAAACTATTTTTCTCAAAAGTTAGCAGTAACTCTTGTTTCCAAATTTTGTGATCATGTCTCTATTATTTTATCTGACTTCTTGATAGCATTCAACATGATTAAATAACTGCTTCATCCTCAAGGCAGTCCTGATTTTCCTCCCATCTTACAGTCTGATCTTTCTCAGTTGTCTTTGTTACCTCTTTCTGTGCTCAGCCTTTTTGTTTTGGAGTGCTCCAGAGCTATCTTGACTCCTTCCTGGGAATCCAGTCCCTTGTCAGTACTGTGTATTTGCTAATAATGCCTAAATGTGGATCTTCAGCACCAGCTAACCTTGGAATTTCTGGACTCTACTGAACAATTCCTCTTGAATAGACACCTCACACTTAAGTGTTCAAAGTTGTTTTGATGTCATCTCTTGCTACTCAGCCTTTTTCTGCCCCCTTGTGCCTATATTCCTAAGAAATACCACTAGCCACTCAGTTGTTCAAGCCAAAACCGAGGAGTTAATTATCTTTAATTCCTTTTCTCATATCAGTCACAGTCAATGCGTTAGCACTATGTGTTTACATCTGTCTTCAAAATATTCTCAGTTCTTCTCCTCGCGTTGTTTCCATATTGTCTTGGTTCAGTGTCCCGTTCTTTCCAGAACTGAGGCAGTAGACTTCTGACTAGCTTCCTATTCCTTTCCCTTCACTTGGAAACCCAGGTAGCACAGTGGTTAAGTGCTACATCTGCTAACCATAAGGTCAGCAGTTCAGATCTGCCCCTGCACTCCTTGGAAACTTTTATGGGGCAGGTCGCTGTGAGTTGTAATAGACTTCCTTTCACTTAAAAGTGAGAACTGTCTTTAAAATGCATATCAGGACAGATTAACTCTCCTGTGTGAAACCCTCCATTGGCTTACTCAGGCCCCAAATAACATCCAGACTTTTTACTTTGTCTTAGTCTCATATAATAGCCCCTGACTCTCTGACCTCCTTTCCTACCACTCATTCACTTGTCCACTATTTCATTATGGTTTATTGAACCTTTAAAAAAAAAAATTGTATTGTGATTAAGTGAAAGTTTACAATCCAAGTCAGTTTGCTGTATAAAACCCCAAGCACCCACCTCTCTGCAACTCTTCCTGATCTCCTCACCCTGGGACAGCACATTGTTCTTTTCCGCTCTTTACCTTCAGTATCCACTCAACCAACAATTCACACCTTTTCTTCACCCTCTCCTCTCCCATCTGAAAAGAAACCAGTGGAATGACCTCATATATAAAACAAAAAAGTACACACACCACCTGCATCACTCTGTGTCTGCAAGTCCAGTCCATTCTTGTCTGACGTGTTGGCCTCATTACTGATTTCAGCTCTTAGCTAGCAGCAAGTCTAGGGACCATTTCACAGAGGACTCTCAAGGGTGTTGGACCATCAGATCTGGCCTTTTCATAGAGTTCTTCATCTGCACACATTCTCTCATGCTGTGACAGGGACTCTGTGTTGTTCCACCTTGTTTTTGTTCCTAGAAAGTAACAGATTCATCCCCACTTAAGGGTCTGTTTTGTTTGTTTGTTTTTATCTGCAGTGCTTTACCTCAATCCTAATTCAGTCCTAAAGTTCTTCTGTCTGCTAGAAACTGTTACTGGGAGCTGAGAATAAAGCAATAACTAGGACACAGGGACAGATGCTAAGGTGTTTTGTTAAGCCTTCTGTCTAGTGAGTCCTTGAAGATGTAACTAAAATATCATTGCTTCTGAAAGTTTTCAACTCCCTGAAATAGTGTCTCTGTCTGTCTCTGAAAAATTTTGTTGTGTTTTAGATGAAAGTTTACAGTTCAAATTAGTTTTCTCGTTTAAAAGTTTATACACAGATTGTTCTGTGACGTTGATTGCAATTCCCGCACAGTGTCAACAGTCTCCCCTCTTTCCCTTTATACCTCGGAATTCACACTGTAAAATAAAAAGGGGTGCATCCTGAGATCTCCACTAAAAGACCTCAATTGATGGTCCAGTGGTTTCGGGGTTCCCCTGGGAGCATGGCCCCTGGCCCTGTTGCTGCCCTTGCCCATAAATCATAACAAAGGTCCACTCTTCGGACACGAACGGATTGGACTTGGCAATGCAGAGTGATCGTATATTGGATGTACTTTGTGGTTGTATACATCTATAGGATATCATCCTGCTGACCTCTGGCTGGAGGAAGGAGTAAAAGTGGGTGGAGAGGAGGAGAAAGGAGACTGTTGCGAGGATGAGACATGTATGGAGCACAGAGGAGTAGTGTGCTGTCACTGGACAGGGAGAGCAGTGGAAGCTGCATATAGGTGGGCATGTAAATTTATACGAGAATGTACATTTTCAGTCAGTCATATTAAATAAAAAAAGAAAAATGTTGGCAAGCAAAAAAAAAAAAGAAGGTCCTGAATTTGGTCTAACAGAGTACAGTAAGATAGAGCTTCAGAGATTAACTTCCATTCTTCATTGTCAATCTCACATATTCTTTTCTAATGAAATGACAAATTACCATGCAAAAAGGAATTCTGTGGTAGTCACATGTAATCCAAGACCTAAAACTTACTGATTCAATTCCAACTCACAAGGACCCTACAGGGCAGAGTAGAACTGCTTCATAGCGTTTTCCAAGGAGCGGCTGGTGGAGTTGAATGGCCAGTCTTTTCATTAGTAGCTGAGCTCTTAACTACCGCATTACCAAGGCTCTATACTGCAAGACACTTTTACCAAAGCAAGAAATCAGCCATCACATTTAAAAAGACACCACAAACTGTACACATGAGGAAGTTTAGGTTTCTGGATTTCTATGTCCCATCTATACAAGAAAAATAAGTATTTACAAGTTTCTTACTATAATATTCATTTGTGGGTTTTTTAGCTCAAGATCTCTGTTATGTTTGTGACAACAGTTGTGAAAAATTAAAGAGTCTTACCTGCTTATTTATAAAAAAAAAAAGATGTCCTTTATTGTGTTGAGGAATTTCCCTTCAATTCCTATTTTATTATTTTTAATTAGAAATGGATGTTGGACTTGATCAGATGCCTTTTCTGCATTGATTGAGATGATCATGTGGGTATTTTCTTTTCTTCTGTTTATGTGATGGATTATGTTGACTGATTTTCCAGTGTTACCTGGCACTTGGTCATGGTGTTTTATTTATTTATTTATTTTGATATGATGTGTAATTCTGTTGGCTAGAATTTTGTTGAAAATTTTTGCATCTGCTCTCATGAGAGATACTGGTCTATAGTTTTCTTTTTTGTTGTGACTCTGGATGGCTTTGGTGGTAGCAGGGTTAAGCTGGTTTCATAACACAAGTTCAAGAGTATTCCTTCCTTTTCTATGCTGTGAAATAGTTTGAGTGGTACTTATGTTAGCTGTTCTTTGAGTGTTGGGTAGACTTTTCCAATGAAGCCAAAAGCCAGGGTCTTTTTTTGTTGAGAGTTTGTTTTTTTTTTTTTTAGTTACTCCTTAAATTTTTGTTTTGTTATATGTCCAGATTTTCTATTTCAGTTTGTGTTAGTTTGGTTGGTAGCATATTTCTAGAAATTTGTCCGTTTTCTCTTGATTCTGAAATTTGTTGGGCTGCAGTTTTTTGATACCACAATTTATGTAATTCATTTAATTCTTAACCTTGATGGAGTTTACATCCTAGTTATAGGTGTGGTGGGAAGGAGTGGAGATAACAAGAAATATGATGAATAAAATGCATATTAATGTCTTGAAAACAGAATGCATGATTGTAGGAGAAAAACAGCAAACTACTGAGTAGAGAGGTGAGATTGTACTTTTGAATAAATCTGTGATATTTGTTTCAAAGAAAGCAGGAAGTATAAAACTTGATAGGTAAAAGCAAGGTTGGTGTGTTAGAATAGTAGCTGGGGTGGGGATTAGTGCAGCTGAAAGAGGAGTGAATACAGGTGGGGGTGAGGGGTTAAGGAAGAGGTCAGAAGTAACAGGGAAGTCAGATATTGCAGGACATCTGGAGGCTAATGGTTTGGACCTTTAGCTGAACATTGAAATTATTTGAAGAGCTTTAGCAGATACTGATGGACAAAACCCCGCTCCCAGTTCTTGATTTAATTATTCAGGAGTGCAACCAGAACATTGAAATAGCTTCCTAGTGATTCTGAGGAAACCCTGGTGGTTTAGTGATTAAGTGCTGTGGCTGCTAACCAAAAGGTTGGCAGTTCAAGTCTGCCAGGCCGTCCCTGGAAACTCTGTGGGGCAGTTCTGCTCTGTCTTGTAGGTTTCTATAAGTTGGCAGTGGGTTTGGTTTCTTTTTTTGGTGTAGTGATTCTAAGGTACAACTAAGGTTTAGAACCACTGCAGGCCATTTTAAGGACTTTGGCTTTTATTTTTGAGTGGCTTGGGGAATCATGGTGGAAAAAAAATTAGTTATTAAGATGACTTTTTTTAAAAAACTGGTGTTTCATTTGTTACATTCTAGTAACTTTAAGACCTTTAACTGTAAAAGTATAAAATTTTAGGTGCCTCAAATTATTTGTAGTTTGTGATGTAACTTATAGATTTATGTCAATACAGAATAGATAGGTGTCAATATAGAATAAAGACATACTCTTCAGACATTTTGTCCAAGGGCAGTGTATATTCTTCTCTGTGCATCATTATGTAGTTGCCTTTCAGTTGTCATAGCTCACATCTATCTTGTCTTCCCATCTGTTAATATTTACTTGTCTTTAGCATCTTTCCTTTGCTCTGTATTTCTTTAAATTTAGAGCTTCAATTTAATTAATAGAACTTGAAATATAGCTAAAACCTATCTGTTTGTTTGATCTTGATTATGGACTGTGCCTTTTTTTAATACAGTAACTGAGAAGGCATAATTGCATGAAGTTTACATTTTTTCTACCGTTTTCTGCAAGAGGTCAGGTGCAGGGCATAGTAGTTGGCCATTATAAAATTATAGGTCTTTGTTCCTTATTTCAGCAAAAGAGCTGCAGGAAAAATGGACTAAAATTCGCCAAACCTTATGTCCTTCTAAAAAGCATTATCTTGACATGTATAGAGCCTTGGTGGCACCCTGGTTAAGAGCTTGGCAGCTTATAGAAAGTTTAGCTGTTCAAATCCACCAGCTGTTCTCTGAAAACCCTATGGGGCAGTTCTCCTCTGTTCTGTAGGGTTTCTGTGTGTTAGTATATCAACTCAGCAGCTGTGGGTTTTGGGAGTTTTGACATATATAGAAAAAAATTCTCTTTTTTCTGTTTTAAGTGCTGCTACTCAGTTGATCTGTAACTTCTAATTTACTGAGTTACATGTAAGTAACATTTATTTTTCTCTTTTTTTGCTGTGTTCCAATGGATTTGCATCACCTATTTGAACTGGACACGTCATCCACAATTCTTGGAATTTCTCATTTACTGTTCCTCTGTGGATCTATTCTGTTGGAATCTGAAACACTGGAATGGTGGAAATGTGTTCTTTACAAAGTAGCTGTAAGTATGCTACATAATTTTTACAAACTTTGCAGTCTAAATTAACTTCATCTACAGTTGGGTAAAACATGAGCCAAGGAATCATTAAATGTAATATGTAGTGTTAAAGTCTACATGCAGTAGACTTTAAGATACTGTATTCTGATCTGTCTCCTACTTAGCATGTGTATAATTAGCTTTTCATTTTAAGTGCTTATAGCTTCTCAACATTTGACCTATAAATTGTTTTATGTGAGTAAAAATAGGGTAAAAGCTTGTGGATGAAATATTTAATGCCAGTAAGGAATGTAGACTTCTGTTTTTTGTTCATCCAAATAAGTTGATACTTCGATCTCATGTGAGTTTTTTTTAATATGAATTCAAATGTGCAAAAATTTTTAAGAGAAATGCATACTTTTTAGGAGTATTTTGCTATCATATTTTCTTGATGAATAAGACGTACTTTTAAGACAAATAACCCAGTAAGACTACTCACTAAGATAGTCTGAACTGTGGACAATATTTCTAACCAGTGGGTAGGTTAAAAATCAAACTAATTTACTACAAGTTGTCCACTACTTATGACAGGATACTGTTCTGACAACTCTGTTGTAAGTCAGTCCTGACAAAAGTTGAATACCTCTTTTTTTTTTTAGTTTTTGTTATTACTGCTTTTTATTATTGGTGTCTTTACACATCTGATCTTATTTGTCTTTGGGGGTTGGCATGAGAACAGTAACCTCAGTAAATTATGTGGTGCTACACTGTGTGTAGTAAGAGTACTAACAATAATTTGTCCATAAAAAAAGATGATTCTAAGTGCAGTTTGTCCTAATGTAAATACACTATAATTTGGAAACTACCTGTATACCAGTTTAGAAGCAGTTTTCTTTGAATTGCTTGTGAAATAGTTGTTGAGGTCATTGAAAAATATAAAACGGTATAGGAAACAGAAAATGATTTACTTTAAAATCTGGAGAAATCTGATTTCCCTGAAGATGGGAGCAACAGGATCATCTGCAGCATTCAAATTGGGACCTGATAAAACCATTTGGAAGATGTTGTTTGTTGATTAACACTAATCATAAAAGCCTTCAGGAATTTATGTGCAAAAATTACTTAAGCTCAACATTTTAATTTGATTACATGAATGAAAAGAAAAATTTCAGGAAATACGTGTGGTAATTAGTATGAGCAAAAGGATCGTTAAAAAGAGAGCTGAATTTTTTTTTTAATTATGATTGAGTGAAAGTGTATATTCCCGTATAAATTTGTGTGCCCACCTATATGCAGCTTCCACTGCTCTCCCTGCCCAGTGACAGCACACTATTCCTCTCTGCTCCATACATGTCTCATCCTCCCAACAGTCTTCCTTCCCATCCTCTCCACCCACTCCCATTCCTCCAGGCAGAGGCAGCAGGATGACACCCTATAGATGCATAGAACCATAAAGTGCACCCAATATATGGTCACTCCGAATCGTCAAATCCAATCCATTCCTGTCCAAAGAGTGGATCTTCATTATGATTTATGGGCAAGGGCAGCATTAGGACCAGGGGCCATGCTCCCAGGGGCACCTCGAAGCTGCTGGACCATCAATTGTGGTCTTTTAGTGAAGATCTCAGGGTGCACTCCTTTTTATTCTTGTGTTGTCAGTGTGATTCAACTTTGTGAGCTCCATCGCGGTTATCACTAGTGGTGGCCAGGCACCATCCAGTTCTTCCAGTCCTGAGTCGATGTAGACACCCACTCATGTGGGTCAAGAGAGCTGAATTTTAAGAGGATTTGAATTTTTGTTTTATGGTGAAAAATCTGCCATTTTTGTTTTGTAGTTGATCAGAATCTGGTTAACTAACTTCTGTCAGTTGACATTTTTACTCAGTGACATACTTATTCACATTTTATTTCATCCCTTGGAGTTTTTATAATTAATAGTTTTATTGTTGATCATCTCATGTTCAGCTTGTTTTATCCAATGCTACAATTAACTGATACTTTATTAGTAGGTAACATTATAATTTGATCAGTCATGAATAAAAGTTTACATAGTTTTCTAAAAATAGTTAATGAAGGAAATTTGAGATGTATGATCAAAGAGTATTGTATGTGTGAATAACCTGACTCTTTTTGATTTTCTCAGCAACAGAAAAACCTTGAAGGCTATGTGGGATTTGCAAATCTCCCAAATCAAGTATACAGAAAATCAGTGAAGAGGGGGTTTGAATTCACACTTATGGTAGTAGGTGAGTTATGGTTTCTCACTAAAATTGGATTTAGTTCTGTTTTAAGCTGTTGGCCAATTCTTTCCCTGTTTTAGAAAATCCTTAGCCAGTAAGCTTGGCTCATAAGCAGTATTTATTGAGCACTTGAATGATTTTTTTTTAATATAACTGAGTGAAAATGTACATTCCCGTATAAATTTACATACCCACCTATATGCAGCTTCCACTGCTCTCCCTGCCTAGTGACAGCACACTGTTCCTCTCTGCTCCATACATATCTCATTCTCCCAACAGTCTCTTTTTTCCCTCCTCTCCACCCACTCTCCTTCCTCCAGCCAGAGGTCAGCAGGATAGATGTATAGAACCATGAAGTGCATCCAATATATGGTCACTGCATCGCCAAGTCCAATCCATTCCTGTCCGAAGCGTGGACCTTCGTTATGATTTATAGTCAAGGGCAGCATCAGGGCGAGGGGCCATGCTCCCAGGGGAACCCCGAAACCACTGGACCATCAATTGAGGTCTTTTAGTGGGGATCTCAGGGTGCACCCCTTTTTATTCTTGTGTTGCCAGTGAGACTCAACTTAGTGAGCTCCATCGCGGCTATCACTGGTGGTGGCTGGGCACCATCTGGTTCTTCCAGTCCCAAGTCGATGTAGGCACCCACTGATGTGGGTCTCTTTGTCTTCTGGGTTGTCTTTCCCCCATGTGATTTTGGTCCTCGGTGAGCATTGAATGATTTTTTTTACATTAAAGAAACAAGATATGTATTCTCATATTTTCTATCTTAGAAGAGTTTATAGTTTATTACAAGGTAAACTGTACACAAGATTGGGAGCTATTTACAAGTCACTGGAATGGTATAAAATTTAAAAGCCTTATAAGTTTAAGGGCATAAAAAGTGTTTGTCCTGGTTTGGAGATTACTGTTGCCTTATTTGTAGCAGGTAGTGTTGAGCTGGATTTTGAAGAATACATGGAATTAGGATAGAGATTGAGGGGTGGTCAAGTTGGAAAGTAATAGCCAGCCCCCACATAACCTACGTGATAGCAGTGTGCGAAGTACTTTATGAATATCAGCTTAATCTATAAGGTAGGTGTTACTGTCACTCCCATTGTAGAGATGAAAAAACTAAGGCATAGAGAGATTAGCCTACTTGCTCGTTGTTACTATATTGCTGGCAGATGCCAGGGCCAACCCACATCTACCTCCAGTTAGTGTGGTGCTTTTAATCACCATGCAGAAGCTTACATGGGGGTACTGGGTATAGAGCCAACTTCAGTAGGGTACATGTAATATGTAAACTTAAATGAATTTAATTAGATATTCTTAGTTTCCTAGTGAGGGAAAGAAGGAATGAAAGGGAGGGAAAACCGGGAAAGGGACAAAGGGAGAGAGAGAATGAATGAGGGCTAGAGAGCTTACAATAGTGCAAGCGATTTTTTTGTGTCATTCCGCTGGAATGGATGTTTGGCTAGAATGAGAGTGAAGCGTGAGAGGTGAGTGTGCTATTCCCTCACTCATTTTCAGTTTCCATGTATCTTTTGAAATATGGATGTCTCACCTTGTTGAGTGTTAGTCTAGTGACAATAGGGCTTCAAAATACACCCCTCTAAAAAACCCACTGCCATCAAGTCAACTCCAACTCATAATGACCTTATAGGACAGAGTAGAGCTGCTGTGTAGAGTTTCAAAGGAGTGCCTGGCAGATTCAAACTGCAGACCTCATGGTTAGCAAATGTAGGACTTAACTACTACGGCCACCAGGGTTTCCTCAAAATGTAAGACATTTGCTTTTCATGTGCTCAAAGAAACAGTAATTTGTTTTAGTGCAGGAGGAAAAATATGTTATTAGTGTATATGTATCTGTTTTATGGATGATACAAGGAATTTTCAAGATGAATTTTCACTGCACGTTGACTTAAGGACCTAACTTAACACTCCTTAGATGTAGTTTTGTAGTAGTTAAAAATAGAATGGAAAGATAGGCTGCTTTGATTTTGGAGACTTTGACTGCTACATGATGAGGAGATTGACATTCCTGTTTTTGAATCATGTTTTTTAAAATTAGTTCAAAAACAATGTCACAGGGTGGAAGGAAGAGCATTTAGAATAGAATAACAGTGAAAGTTCCATGTGTTACGTGGTAAAGTGATATAGATTGTAAAATTGTTCTTAAATGGCAATAAAATTTATTTTAAAAAAAACACAACAGTGTCAGACATACCAAATAATGAAGACACTTAGGTCTTTATTTTGAAAAATCATAAACTCACTTGGGACTTAACGGTTTTATCAGGCTGAGAGAGAAATTCTTTGATTTTAAGGAACTGGCTCACTGATGGTAGAAACCGACAAGTTTGAAAATCCTGCAGGCTGGATTTCATGCTGCATTTTCAAGGCAGACTTTCTTTATCCCGGGGTAACCTGAGTTTTTGCTCTTTCTTGAGGCCTTCAGCTGATTTGATGAGACCCACTCACATTATCAGTGAGCTCCTTTTGTTAAAGTCAGCTGATTGTAGATGTTAAGCCCATCTCCAGAATGTTTTCACAGCAGCACCTGGATAACTGTTTGGTTGAATAAGGGAATACTCCAGCATAAGCCAGGTTGACACACAGGTAACTAACAGTGGCAGCTGTCCTTTGTTCTTTCTTTAGATTAAGATGTGTTCTGAGAATAAAAGGTTAATTCTGTTAATTTTACTCATGATTTTATTAGAATCATGCAGGGAGGTAAAACTCAAAAGACCGTAGTTTCATCTGACCAGAAAAATAACTTGCAAAACAGGTGATATTAAACCTTTTATTTTGAATTTGATCATTTCTGTAATTTTGTGGCTTGCAAAATCTTTGTGGTAGAAGTCCTTTTTTAGCAATATGTCATAATGTTTTTACACTGAATATCTTTAGTAGTAGATTGGTCTTTCTAGTTTTTCAGTTGGAACGAGTTCATGGTGTGCTAATTTAGCCATTTTGAGGATTCATAATTTGTCAGAAGCTTTTTTTTCTTTTTCAAATTTAAAAAGTTTTTGAAGCAGTTTAGGTAAGATTGAGCAGATAGTACAGAATTTCCATGTATCTCTGTATTAACTTTTCCCAGTTTCCACTGTTAACATCTGACATTTGTTAGAGCTGATAAATCAGTATTGATACAGTAGTATTAACTAAAGTGCACAGTTTAAGATTCCCTCTTTGCATTGTATAGTAAATACTATTGGTTAGGACAAATGCATAAAGGCCTTTTTGGGGGGACATGTGATTTGTTAGAAACTTCAGGAGGTATTTCGTGGATGGTAATATTATACAGAGAGGCATTAGTGGTTCTGAGGAGCAGTGGTGGTGCAGGGTTTAAGTACTCCACTGCTGGAACATTGGAGGTTCAAACTCACACAGCAGCTCTGGGGGAAAAAGACTTAGCTATCTCCTACCATAAAGGTTACAGTCCAGAAAAGCCTGTGGGGCAATTCTGCTCTGTCATATGGGGTTGCTGTGAGTCAGAATTGACTTGAAGAATACCCAACAGCATTAGTGGTTCAGTGGTACAATTGAGACTCAGGTTTGATACCAGGCTGCTGTGCTTCATATGCAGCTAGTGGAGGCTTGCATGGTGGCTATGGTGCTGGACAGGTTTCAGCAGACCTTTCAGGCTAGGATGGACTCGGAAGAAAGGCCTCATAATTTACTTCAAAAATCAGCCAGTGAAAACCCTTTGGATCACAACAGTATGATCCATAATTAGTTGTGGGGGGATGATGTATAACTGGGGGGTGTTTTGTTGTGTTTTGCATGGGGTTTGTTGTTTTCTGCGTGTTGTGTTCTACCATGAGTTGGGAACCAACAACAAGAATATACAATGATTTTCACAGTTACTGTTTTCCTGCTTCTTCCTTTCTGGATTCAGATAAGTTAGCCATACCTTCCTCCATGCTCTCATGGAAATCTTTCTTATCCTTCAGGCTCTAAAATTTTGCTGTGGGCCAGTGTGAGTGTCCCTCCAGCATGACATTTACACTTCACTGTTCTTAATAGCAGCTTTTAGACTGAATTTTCAGAAAGGAGAGTGGAAGGACTAAAATGACTTTAAAGGACTTATAAACATATGTAACTGTGTTATAAAAATAATAGGTGTATGACTGGAAGAAATAATTTGATTTTTTTAATGTAAGAAAATTGGTAAAATTTGTCAGTTTTTTTTTTTGGTTGGAGCTGCCATAGGCTAATGGAGATAAAGGCTCTAGAAAAACTGAGCTTGAATGTGAAATACATCTGTATATGTATATAGCATTATAGAGTTACCATTACATGTATTCTGACAGACTAAGTTTGGAGAACTTTAACATGGCTCCCATATTTACCAATGTTATAGATAAACAAGTTAATGTTTAGAAGGAGAAAAGCTTTAGACTTGGGGTCTTCTGTTCTCGCACTGCCCAAAACTCTCAACTGTGTGAATAATAAATACGCGGTAATTGTGCATCTCATGGACTCAAATATGAAATGGGATTTGTCATTAATTAATTTGTAACTTAACACAACTTTTTATGATAGAAAATTTTGAAATGTTCATTATGGTGGAAATAATGACATTAATCCTATAAAAGTTGAGATATCCCATAGCATATTTCACATGACATACTGATCAGCAGTAAAGTTCTCAGAGCGATGGATCAAGCTGGTGATACAAAAATGAAATTGACCACTTATGCCTACAAAAAAAATTCCAGAGAAACATACACTTGATTTTTATTCAATTTAATAATCATCCTTTTGTATTTGAGTTAAATTAAATTTTACTTTATGACTACCGAGTAAAGCACCTGTTACAATAAAATCTCAGTTGTCTTATCACAACAAATATTTTCCTAGTCTTTTCCAAACCAGGTGCTGTGGGGTTGATCACCAAAAAATAGCAGAGGTGATGCATCAATACATTTTGTTGGTAGTAATCATTTGTGAGTGGGTCTTTGATTCCCTTTAATTAGAATAACCATCACTGTCTCATTGATATGCACATTATGGTAGATATGGGTATCAGTGTGTTGACAGGAATTGTACCTTACCATTCTGAGTTAGGTACACTAAGATCATGAAGAATGTTTTCATGCTCAAGTTATGTATGTCTTTGAAATTGTATTTTTGATGACATGTTTTTAATATTACAACAATATTAAGATCCATGGTTGTTAAGTATTTTTCTTGTAGAAACACTTGTTACAAAATGGCTTTCCATTGGAAAAGTAATAGGGAGAAATAAATAGCATTAAAAAAAGAAGAGACCATAGCTGTTGCGTATTGGTGCATTTCTGTCTCTTTTATGCGTAATTACCATATTGTGTGTATTTTTATAAATTATTTTCTCATTTAAGAACTCAGCTGCTAACTGAAAGGTTGGTTTTTCCAACCCACCTAACTGCTTCATGGAAGAAAGACCTGACGATCTCCTATGAATATTGTAGCTGAGAAAACCCTATGGAACAGTTCCACTCTGTTACCTGTGGTTGCTATGCATAGACAATATTCATTAGCACCTAAGAGCAAAAACTGTGCTATGGCAGGCATTTTCCTGTGTCACAAGGTTTTTTGTTTTGTTTTTTTTAAAAGCTAATTTTTAATGGCCAAATAAAAATAATATAGGTAATAAATAGTATTATTTTTATGGGTGTGTAATAGTATTCTTTGCTTATCTAGCATTGTTGGACCTGGAGTTTTGTTTTGTCTTTTTCTCACCTTTGTACTGTAAAAAAAGTGCTGCAGTGATTTTACCCTATGTGTCTGAGTCCTAGAAGTAAATGACGTGGTAAAGGATGTGAACTGAATATGCTGTACCAGTTTTACTTTTATAGTACTCTTGCTTATGACATCCTTGATAATACTGAGTGAAATCTTTTTTCAAATGCCATTGCTACTTTGGTGTTAGAGAAAGGTTCCACATTTTAGTTTGTACATGTCTTCAACTGTTGATTTGAGGTTTTTCTTGTCTGGCTTTTTTGTTCATTAAACAAATTCACAGAGCTAATGACATTTAATTTCTTTGTGTTATTTAGTGTGAATGTTGTAACTATGCTTTCTTATGTACTTACAAAGGAATTTTGGTGACAAATATTCACGCAGTCACTGATGTGATTCACCCAACTTACTGCTGGTCATTAAATAGTGAATGTTTATTATGTGGGCTTTATAAAGTGTACGTGCTTGAGAAAACTTGTGGCTCTTCTAGCTGAAAGAAACCTGTTGCTGTCTAGTTGACTGTGAGTCACAGTGACCCTGTAGCATAGTAAAACTGCCTCATTGAGTTTCTGAAGCTGTAGTCTTTATGGAGCAGACTGCCACATCTTTCTTCCACAGAGGGACTGGTGAGTTCGAACTACCAACCTTCTGGTTAGCAGCCTAACTTTTAACTATGGCTCTACCAGGACTTTTTAGTTCAGAGAAAGCCACTGTCTGCTCCATTGTCTGCAGTGTGCCTACTGCTCAAGAATAAATTAACACTTTGTTTCCCTCATCTGTCCACTGAATATTGAAAGAAAGTTGTTTCTTTGATGTACTCCTGTCTCCTTTCCTGACATTTCTCCTTTTATTGTTGTTGTTGATAGCCATTGAGCTGACCCCACCTTATGACAACCTATTTATAATAGAACAGAATGATCTTGTGTCATCTTCGTGATCATTGGTATGCCCGAGTCCATTACTGTTGTATAGTGACTTCTAACCAAGGGGTTTAATTTTCCAGCACTATACTGGATAATTCATGGGAATCCATAATGTTTTCTTTCACTAATTTTCAGAAGTAGATTGCTTGAGTTTTCTTCATAGTCTGTCTTAGTCTGGAAGCATTGCTGAAACTTGTCCCTCATAGGTGACCATCCTGATGTTTGAAATATTGGAAGCATAACTGGAAGCATAACTTCCAGTATCCTGGCAGCACACAAGCTACCAGAGTATGACAGACTCACAGATGGGTGGTGAATCTTGTCTTTACATATTATCTAATGTGTCCAGGGTCTCAGGCTGCCCTCTCACTCTACAGAATATTCCTCTTTGATATTTCAACAAAACTTTTACTTTCTGTAGTCCCATAGTCCAAAAATCAGTTTAATTTCCCTCCAGATTAAGACTCTTCTTTTCTTAGTGAATGCTGACTACAGTTAGATAGAAAGTATCATTTTCTAAGATATGAAAGATTAGTAGTATTTATAAAAATACTTGATTTTTAAAAGGCAATGTTAATTAGAGTGTCAATCAGAATTTCAGACAATGGTGGGAAGACTTTATGGGAGGAAGGGAAACATGGGGGAGAACGGGAGCTTATAAACACTATCCAGCTGTTGGTGTCGTCACTTTTTTTAATTTAGCAAAAGAGCTTACAGAAACATGATGTACAACGTAAGGTTCTCAAACCCTAACCTAAGTCAGGGTCATCTCCCATGCACACGCAATAAACCTTTAAGATTTTCCTGAGTCGGTTTCTAGTCTTTTTTTTTTTTTTTGGCATATCATTTTGTAGAGAAATTAGATCATGTGGAGTGCACAAATTATAATATTATATTCAGTATGGCTGGTGTCTTTACATCTCCTGCATATTCTAACTGTTATTTTAAAATAGCCACATAGCATTCCTTGTATGTATGTTTCATAGTTTGTATAACCAATCCTTTATTAACTGTTAAAGTTCCACTGGCTACATAAGTTTAAATGTATGCATGATTCTTTTTCTGATTCTATGTAGGTGAAATTACAGTGCATTACGCAGGCCTTTAAGTATATGGATACATGAAATTTAATTTGTATTAAAAAACTCATAATATTACTAAAATGTTAGAGATGAATTTGAAACGCTATTATGATTTGCTTGTTTTTTCTCAGTGTTAGTGTGTAATTTCTTGAAGGAGGAGGATTTTGTTTCTAAGTTCAGTGTACTGAGAGAGGTACTTGATAAATACTGTGCTCTTAATGAGAAGTTATAGTCCCTACTACATTGTCTACTATTCAGGAGTGTTTATGAGTGACACGTTTACTCACCAATTTGTAGTAATCAATCTTTGGAATCATTAATTATGAAAAAAATTTCCAGATAGACACTTAGGTTTTTTCTGGTAACATGAGGATGAAAAAAATGTAGCTATCTAATTGAATTGGCCCATATAAAACAGTACTTTATTCACTGTATGCAGCAAGAAAGATTATAGTATCTTCCTTTAAATCTCCTAACAGAAAGTTACATGCATAGTAAGGGAAATGAAAGCTGCTTGATTTGGGAAATGAGGTAATTAATGAGTGGCTGGTTGGAATGTTTGCTACTACTAACTACACAACAGAATTTTTAATTACTCTGAGTGCTGTTGCTCAATAACAGTAATTAGACTAAGTAAACCTTGTGTTAAGATAATTGATGAGCTGGATTGGAGAACCTGTTTAGCTGGCATTTTAGGATTAGCTAATATATTGTATGTATGTTAAAGGATACCACAGTAGATTTTGAGATGAAATGTTCTTGTAACAAATCCAAGATCAGATATATATGGAATGTCTTGGAAATAATTAGAGTCTAAAGTAGTCTAGACTATTCTTGATAGATTAAATCCTGAGCAGAGAACCATATTAAGAAGCAAAATGAAGAGTAGTACCCTCCCTCAACCTCACATCTATACTTAACCTCATGGGTGGTATCTTCTTATTTTACAGCCGGATGTAAAGAGTAAATTTCTGCTTGCTTTTCTGCTTTTATTTTTTATTTCTTTATTTCCTGTCCATTACTTAATTCACTACCGTTGGGCTCTGCCCTTATTACATAGCTGCCTTTATTAAAGGTCGGTAAAAGGCCCTTTGGTTGTCCTTTGGTCACTTTTGCATTAACCTCTTATTTGATAGTGTTGACTACTTTTTCCTTGAAATTTTTCTTCATTTTTTGTGATGCTGCTTCCTGCTTTACCTGCTTGAAGTCTCTTAGGATCGTTGTCTACTGTCTATGAATATCATACATAGTTTAGCATTTTCCCCTACTTCATTGTGTTTGTCATCTGGTACTGCTATAACAAATACCATAGGTGGATGGCTTTAACAAACAGAAATTTATTCTGTCACAGTCTGGTAAGCTTCAAGTTCAGATTCAGGGCATCAGCTCCAGGGGATTGATTTCTTTGTTGGCTCCGGAGGAAGGTCCTGGTAGTTTATCTTTCCCTGGACTGGGAGTCTTTGAGGTGCAGGAACCCCAGGTAATTTCCAAATGGACACTGCTCCTAGCATTGCTTCTTGGTGATATGAGGTCCCCAACTCTCTACTTGCTTCCCTTTTATCTCTTGTAGGATAAAAGGTGATGCGAGCCACACTACAGGAAAACGTCCTTTACATTGAAGGAAGGAGGCTTCTTCAGGAAGGGTATTACAGTCCCTCCCTAATCCTGCTGAGTAGGATCCAATCTGTTAACCACAGGCAGAGATTAGAATTTATAGCATACAATACTGAGAATCATGATCTACCCAAATTGTTACACATAGTTTTTGAAGGATGCATTTCAGTCTATGACAATCATCATCTACTTAAAAAGCATTTCTTAATTTGATTTTCCTTTGAACATTACTTTTGGGAAGCTTTAAAAATATGCATGGGAACACTTGCCTAGAGATATTTTGGGCTTTAGGCCTTATGTGAGATATAGGCATCTATTTTGAAATAGCTCCCTAGATGACACTAATCTACAGTCTAACACTGTCTCATTGCTACCTCAACTAAAATTAACACTTGTATCTTAATGATAGGTAACATTTGAGGCAACTTTTCATGTCAAGTGTTGTGCTAATAAGCACTGTTTAATCTGCCCACAGGTCCATTTTACAGATGAAAGAGCTCAGGCTTAGAAATGTTAAATGTCTTGATCAAGGTCGTATAGGTAGATCGTAGTCAAATTAGGATTTAAATTTTTACAAAACTGATTTCAAAATGCAGTAAAAACGAAGGAATAGAAGACAAAGAGGAAAGAAAGAAAAGCTCCTCAGTGTATTCACTCCCTTCTTCAAGTACCAGGCTTTCCTCCTGCCTAAACTACAACATAGAACCCAAACCAAACTCACTGCTGTCACATCTACTCCGAACTGCCCCATAACAGTTTTCAAGGAGCGCCTGGCAGATTTGAACTGCTGACCTTCTGGTTAGCAGACGTAGCATTTAACCACTACACCACCCGAGTTTCCAAACTTCAGCATAGACATCCTGGAAAGATTTAAGGATCCTGTTTTTAAAATCCTTGCTGTTCTTTCTCACTCTTGCTGCACAGTGGTAAAGGTGGCCTCGTTACCTACAGATATTACAGAAATGAATGCCGATATTGTACTTTATCTTTCAAGGATTCATTGAAATGTGACCTCCATTCCAGGCTGGTATGATTATCAGTTCTCTGAAATTCTGTGCTCTTGCATATTTCACCCGTGGTCATGAACAAATTGTGCCTTTTATTATTATTGGTCTGCATATCTTACCTCTCCTGCCATACTTAAGTTTTTTGAGGGCAAGGAATACATCTTATCTTTGAATTCCTCGTTCATGTATTAATAGAAATGTAGAGTGATCCCCTACAGAAACTAGATCCTGTGCTAGTCCTTGAGAGTCTACAGATGAGTAAGATACAGCCCCCTCAGTAGAGCTGCTAGTGACAGAAAACGTTAGATCCACGTCTGCCTCAGTGTAATGCATCCTGATGCAGCATTGTAAAGCATTCTTATCAGACAGCAGTTGTAAATGGTAAGTTAATGAAAACTTAACCAAAGTAGGAAATCAAAAATAATACCATAACCACTTTAATGTAAAACATTAGCCAGTATCTTAATGTGAGAGAGTGTAGGTCTTTTCTTTCTAATGAATGGGCTCAGTGGCATTCCGTGCCGTCATTGTTTTATAGAACTCTACCTGTGATTCATTACCTATGATTTCTAATCTCAGGCTTTCTAAAGAAAAGTGAAAAACTTGCTACTTGTGAAACAGTATGGAATTCTTGATTTTTTTTTTTTTTTTTTACAATATTCATTCTAATTAAAACTGGATTCAGTTGTCCTTTAGCCTGCTCTCGCCAGGGTATCTTTATAGTCTCTCAAGAACTATTTTGTCCTACTCGTAAGCTTGTTTATCGTCTTGTATTTTCTGTGCTCTTTATCCAAATGCTGAAGATTTACAGATTTCATTTTTTCAACCCTTCTACATCTAAGCCTTCTGCTCTCAATGGTTTGCCTAGTTAGCACCTGTTCATGTTTTAGTGAAATGTCATGTCCTCAACAAAGCCTTCCTTGATTCTTAAGGCTAAACTTAGATGTGTCTTATGTACTCTTACTGCATTTTCTTAAATTTTGTTCCCTGGCAAAATTGAGCTTTTTGAGGGCATATGCATTTCCACTTCTAGAATTTAGCAGTTACTCAGTAAGTAGCCAAAATCCTTCTTAGAATGAGTTTGACAAGACTTCGTCTCACTTGCTTTGAATGTATCATCAGGAATGATCAATTGCTAGAGAAGGATGCATTTGGTAAAGTAGATAGGGAGATTATTCTGCTGAGGGAAAGCTTGATTTCTTCCTGGAAGGCTTCTTGCTTATTAAGTCGTTAAATCACTTTAGTCAGTAAGTTTTAAACTTGAAAAATGATTTAAAAGATTAGGAAATAGAGTACATTTTATGTAACATGAGTATTGGTTTGAATTTCTTTATAGACATCCACACATTTATAAAGTAAGTACATGCAGGTAAATATTCAGTGCCATGGCTACTGACCGGAAGATCGGCAGTTCAGATCTACCAGGCATTCCTTGGAAACACTGTTGGGCAGTTCTACTCTGTCCTATAGGGTCACTATGGGTCAGAACCTACTTGACGGCACTGGATTTGGTTTGGTTTTTAAAGCTGCTTATTTTGGCCTCTGAGTATAGGATACTGGGCAGTATATGGAGGTACATATTACTGTGTTAAATATAAGTACCCCACCAAACCATTGGCCGTCAAGTTGGTTTTGACTCATAGCTACCCCATGCACAACAGAATGAAGCACTGCCCAGTCCTGCACCGTGCACACAATTGTTTTTATACTTAAGCCTGTTGTTGTAGCCACTGTGTTAATCCGTCTTGTTGGGTGTCTTCCTCTTTTTTGCTGACCCTTATATTTAAAAAAATTGAGTTTTTTATACCTCTAATAAAATTGTTTATTGTAGCAACATTGAGATATTATTATTACTGTTATTCTTTTTTTATAGACAAGAACTCCAAGGCACGGAAGTTGTGGCTTGCTTGGTGTCACAAAATTAGTTTATTGGTGAAACTAAGATAAAAGATATCAAAGAAATTTTGAGCTCTATTGTACTGCTCTCATTTCTGCTCCTAGACTTTCCCAGAGTTACAGAACTACTTTTCTTTATAATTAAGAGTATTTTGGGGGGAAATATTTGCAGTCACTTGAATTAAGGTTCTGCGATACTTTACCAGAGAGTTGGCAGTTTGTATCCAGCAGCCACCCCTTGAAAACCCTAAAGTAGTTCTGCTCTGTCCTACAAGGTCTCTCTGAGTTAGAATCAACTCATTGGTGATAGGTTTGTTTTTCTGACAACATAAAGAGGATTGGGATGCACTTAATTAACCTTCTAGGGGAACTTCTTAGGAAAAATCTCTGTAAAGAATAAGAATTTTCTCATACCTTTTCCATTCTATTTCGCAGGTGCTATAAATATTTTGTAAAGCAACTAACCATTTACTACAAAGCAGTTTGTATGTTTAGAGCTCCACTATCATTGTCATACTAGTCACAATGATTTGAGTAAGGTGACTTTGCTGTAGGAAATCAACTTGGTTTTAGGAGTCATATATTGAATGCCATTTTGGTTATGTCTGTAACGTGGTAATTAAATAATTGAGTCATTAAAACACCCCTGGGTGGACTCAAACTTGCACCATTTAGCTAACAGTGTAGTGTATGAGGAAACCCTGCTGACGCTGTGTTTAAGTGCTACGTCTGCTACCCAAAAGGTCAGCAGTTCAGATACACCAGGCAGTCCGTGGAAACTGGAGCATCTCTGCTCTGTCCTATAGGGTAACTATGAGTCAGAATCGAATTGACAGCAGTTGGGTTGGTTGTTTTTTTCATAGTATATGAACCGTTTGTACCACCCAGGTGCCTGGTACATAATAGATAATAAATACTTGCTGAATTGATGGGATTTCATTTTTTAAATGAGAGATATGATAAAACCCAGAGATCAGGAAATAAATACCTTAATGTTCATTTCATATGCAGCAGTATGTTTCACATTGCTTTCTGACAGTATTTCATCATAATTTGGAAGTGTTTTTATCCTATGGATCTCGCATTCCATGTTCAACACATTATACTGAATTCTAAACTGCTTCTTGGTATATTCCTTCCATCTCCTTGTCCTAAGGGAAACTTGATCCTTTGAGGACTGTCTCTTCTACAATTTATAACTCTTTTGAGGGAGAGCTTTGTTTTCTCAAGGTAAGGAGATAGTGTTGGTTGCCTTACTTATTTCTGCTTCGTTTTTTTTTTTTTTTAATTGTGATTAAGTAGAAGTATACAATTCAAATTAAATTTGCATGCCCGCCTGTCTGCAGCTCCTTCTGCTCTCCCTGCCAGGTGACAGCACACTCCTCCTTTGCCAAGCCAAGTGCCATCGACATTCTATATATGTGATATCCTCTTAATAATCTCCTGCCTCCTCCTCTCCACCGCCTCCTCTCCCTTCTAGTAAGAGGCCAGTAGGACAGCATCCTATAGATGCATAGAATAATAAAGTACACACACCGTATGGTCAGTTTGTGTTCCCAAGTCCAGCCCATTCCTGTCCGAGGAGTTGGCCACAGTAATGTTTTCTGGTCAGGGGCAGCAGCAGGTCTAGGGGCCATGCCCCCAGGGGAACCCCCAGGCTGTTGACCACCAGTTGAGGTCTTTTAGCGGAGTTCTTGAGGTGCACCCCTCTTTTTCTTGTGTTGCCTCTGGGACTTGACATCGTGTGCCCTGTCACGGCTGTCTTTGGTGGTGGCCGGGCACCATCTGGTTTTTCTGGTCACATATTGATCCAGTCACTCATTCACATGGGAGCTTCTGTCTCCTGGGCTCTTTTTACGTTGTGTCTTTGTTCTTGGTGATGCAGGTTTGTTTGTTTGTTTTTAATTTCCTGTTCCTTTGGGACCCTGCAAATAAGAAAAATAGAAATCATGTTAGTTTAGAATAAATGTAAGAAAACCAAGCCCAGTGCTATCGAGTTGATTTCGACTCATTGCAACCCTACAGAACAGAGTAGAACTGCCCCATAGTTGCCAAGGAGCACCTGGTGGATTTGAACTGCCTTCCTTTTGGTTAGCAGCTGTAGCACTTAACCACTATTACCACCAGGGTTTCCAGTAAGTTCTAAAAATAAATTGGCAACTTCTGAGCTATAGGAACAAACAAGTAAAATCTTTTTCAGTCTTAATTTTATTGAGTTTGAGCTTAAAGGAAGATGTCTTTTAATCTTCATGTTTCCTTGATTCTAAGATACGATCTGCTATGAAAAATGTAATCAAATTGATTTCGAGGAGGTAAAAGATGTTACAGTAAATGAATATTTTGATTATAACATACTTGTTTTCAGAAATAATGATGAGGGTGAAATGTGCATCTCAAAACTGAGGAAATTAAACATCTGTATGAAAAGTTTAAATTTGCTTAGAGTCAGCCTAGGAATGAGTATAAATAACTTAGAAATAGCTGTAAGCCTAAGTGTGAAGATGAGAAAACCTGTTACACTTGTGCAGTGTTGAATTGGACTGTAAAGTTACGACTCTAAAGCCATCTTTTCCTTGGCCCCATAACACCCCATGTTATTTGTAGCATTTGACAGAAATCCCCTGATTAGTATGCTCATGGTTCACATAAATTAGTCTAAAACATAGACAGTGTAGCTGGTGAAACATGAGACTTAATTATCCTTTTAAATTGCAGATTAGTTAATTCTTTCCACATACTCTCAGATTTTCCATCCCCTATAACTGTTGATAAATTTCCCACAATAGCAGGTGCTGCTTCATTTTAAGTAAGGTCGTTTACCTCTTACTACTGTAATCAGCTTTCAGGGATACCAAATGGAAATTAAATCTGAAAAGTTGGCCTGTGATTTCAGTGTGAGTTCCTAGGATTGGATAGAAATTAATTTATTTAAATATTTTCTAACATGTTAAAAATTGCTGATAGCTATATTTTATTTCAGTGTATGCAGGCTGCTGTTGCTCACGTAGTCAGTGTCAAGAGTTTAAAAGATACAGAAAATAATTCACTGGGTAAAAAAAATCTGTGCCATGAAGTCGATTGCAATATGGCAACCATATAGTATAGTTAGGTATTTTGTAGATTGAATGAGTATAGGAAAAAGCAGGAGGTCTTTGCTGTTGTTGTTGGGTGCCATTGAGTGAGTTCTCACTCTTAAACCCTGTATACAACAGAATGAGACACCGCTTGGTTCTACACCACCCTCAGAATCGTTGCTATGCTTGACTGATTGTTGGAGCCACTGTGTCCATCCATCTCATTGAGTATCTTCCTCTTCACTGACCCTCTGCCAACCCATCCTTGCTTTTATGTAGCAGGCTGGCTGTACTTCGAAGTTAGATTTCATTTTCCTGTCAGTTATATTCTTCACCAGCACTGTAATTCAAAGCCTTCAGAAAGAACGTTAATAACAAAATGAAGCACATACCTTTTAGAGTTAAGGGAGCAGTCTCTAACATTTTCTCCCCAAAAGAAAAATTGATCAAAACAAGCAAAACCACAAATATTTCAGTCATTCAATAGAAAACTAATAAGCCTGAATTCTCCAGAATCAGGCATATAAAGCAAAAACCCGTAGGACAGAATAAAACTAACCCATAGAGTTTTCAGGGAACACCTGGTTGGTTCAGATTGTAGAGCTTTTGTTAGCAGCTGTAGCTCTTAACCACTATACCATCAGAGTTTCCTGAGGTATATATTATAATTAATATTTTCATTGATACTGTAGGGTCACTATGAACTAGAATCAATATAACGACACTGTTTGGATTTTTTGGTTTTATACTTGTGTTTATCAATTGTAAAATAATTTGTTTGCATTTCTCTGAATTGAATTAAAGGGAGGAAAGCCAAGTCTCTAAAATAGAGATGTACAGATTATGTTGTATTTTTATTTTCATACAGTAGTAAAGCATGAAGGAAATGAGAAGTATTAAAATGAACTATGACAGTGTAATTCCTACATAGCATATTTACACTCCTCTCCTTTTTAAACTTAGCTGAGGAAAATTGACCAAATTACTTTCCAAGGTAATTATGATAGTAGTAGGTTTGTTATTGTTAAGTGCTGTTGAGTTGGTTCCTACGCATAGTGAGCCTTTGAAAAACAGTATGAAACATTGGACAGTCCTGTACCATCCTCACAGTTGTTGATATGTTTGAACCTGTTGTTGCTCCCATTTTGTGTCAGTCCGTCTCATTGAAGGTATTCATCTTTTTCATGGACCCTCCACCAAGCGTGATATCCTTCTCCAGGGACTGATCCCTCCTGATAACATGTCCAAAGTGAGACAGTGTTTTGACATCCTTGCTTCTAGACAGCATTCTGGCTATGCCCCTTCCAAGACAGATTCATTTGTTCTTCTGCAAATCCATAGTATATTATTCAGTATTCTTTGCCAGCATCAAAATTCAGAGATGTTAGTTCTTCTTTGGTCTTCTTTGTTTATTGTCCAGCCGTTCCATGTGTAAGAGGCTTTTGAAAAGACCACAGCTTGGATCAGGTGTACCTTACTTCACAAAATGACATCTCTTTTACAACAGATTTGGCCAGTGCAATGAATACACCATTTGATTTCTTGACTGCTGCTTCTGTGATCATTGATTTAGAATCCAAATTAAGTGAAATCCTCAACAACTTCTGTGTTGTTTCCACTTGTCATTATGTTGCTTATTGGCCCAGTTGTGAGAATTATTTTCTTTGTGTTAACATGTAACCCACACTGAAGGCTGTAGTCTTTCATCTTCATCAGTGAGTGCTTCAAGTAGGAAGTAAGCAACCTAAAATATAAATTCTTGTAATTCTTACAATTTTCAGTTGGTTTTAGGTGGTATGTATGAAACAGTTTTAAATTTTAAGGATGTGTGTGTTCATATGAAAGTTAGCAATTTGAGGGAGTTGGTTTTACCAACATCATATTTTAAGTGGGAAGGGCTAATTGACAGAAGCATAGGTAGGGTAAAGAGTGCCCCAGGACAGTCTCTTACGTTTATGCCCCACAACCACCACCACTTCTGTTAACTGAATAGAAAGTGTTTCTAAATTAAAAAGACCTGAGTACCTACTCTGTTTTGTGTTTGGCATATGTACTGTACTATATATATGATACTGTAGTGTGAGAATTCTTCTTGGTCTACATTTAGGAATCCTGTTTGTTCTTCATTGTTAGCCTGTATTCTTTCACTGAGTTCTTTCATCTCTTTTCTTTCCGAAACATTGTACATCTCACTCATCACTTTGAAGTATAATTTTCTTTTTCCTTTCCAGTCCTCTGTAGTGTTTCTTATTTCTTTCACAATTGAAATTTAGTCTATCAAAGCATCTCATACATTTTCATACAGTTCTACATTCTCATACACATATCTTGTACTTTTTTCAGAATAAGTTGATACATGCTTTTGGAGACAGTAATCTGGTAGTGTTTATCAAAATTGAAAATATATGTATTCTTTAAATCCAAAATTCTATTCCTGGGAATGATGTGACACCTAGAAATAATGATATATGAAGGTGAATACAAGGTAACAGTATACAAATACCAGTCTCCATCTAATGTTTATTGTAGCATTATTTAGGGAGCAAAAAAATTCAAAGCAACTTGTATATATATTAATATGAATAGGGCAATGTTGACTAAATTATGTCTGTATTGTGCAGTATTAACCCAATTCACTGAAGATTATGAGCATATTATTAGCATACTGGCAACTTTTTATATGGTTCAGAGTTTTATGGTGGTTGCAGTGTGGTTTCTTCTTTTTACCGGCAGCTTTCTGCTTTTCGTAATTGCATGGTATTGTGCTTTGGGTATTCATTTTGGAAACCCTGGTGACTAGTAGTTAAGAGCTATTGCTGTTAACTGAAAGATTGGCAGTTCAAATCCCGTAGGCAGTCCATGGAAGCTCTGTGGGGCATTTCCGCTGTGTTATGTAGGGTCACTATGAGTCAGGATTGACTTGAGGATAATGAGTTATTGTCTAATTAAGACATAGTTTTCTTTTTTTAACCTCTTATTTTGCTGAAGCAAAAATATATACAATTAAGATATTTTCTTAATAACTAGCTTTGAACTCTAGGAATATATTACAGTTAAAATTGGAGATGTTGTATTAGATATATTACTTTTAAAGAACAAATTGTAGAATTAGAAAACTGAAAGGAATCCTTGGAAACATAATTCCACTCCTCTTGTTTGAAAGATAAGAGCAAAGAGTTCTCTCTAGTAGAGCATCTTTATATTTTCTTATGCCATTTCCTTGTCATTCCAAGAAGTACTATATAAAGCAAGTTTGACCATAGCATTGGTTGAATGTTTAAAATGGGTAAAGGAGCTGGATTTAACTGATATTTTCCCCTTTGTCTTACAGGTGAATCAGGATTGGGAAAGTCAACATTAATCAACTCGTTATTCCTCACAGATTTGTATTCTCCAGAGTATCCTGGTCCTTCCCATAGAATAAAAAAGACTGTACAGGTATGCATATTAGTAATGTTACTTAATGATTGAAGGTGGAGTAACAGTGAAACACGCTATAACTTTTGTTATGGCTGCCTACAGAAGAATTTCACATTTGACCTAAGACCCTGTAAAAGGGTAAACATGACTGTTTATAAGGTAAAAGCAGACAGTTTGATTAGGAGAAGTGCAGCTAATGAGAGATAAATATCTTGATGAGAACTGTCTAGATTTCAGGACGCTCTTAGAAGTAATACTGTGGTGTAGTAAATACTGCATCTGCAATTGGACTGTCTGATATGGTAGCCATTAGTCATACATGACTATTTAGATTTGTCAGTTAAAATTAAATAAAATTAAACATTCAAGTTCTCAGCAGCACCAGGCACATTTCAAGTACTCAATAGCTACAGGTGACTCATGACTGCTATTTTGGGTAGCACAGCTGTAGAGCATTTCTACTGTTAGTAGAAAGTTTCATTGGAGGTAACATAATTCATATTAAAGCTATTCTTAGTTAATGACAGTGTCCTGTATTAATCAGTGGAATAATATCACATGGTAGTAATGGCTCTCTAGATGTTTTGGGCCTGTCTTTAAAACCAAACAAAGGCGATTGCTGTCAAGTCAGTTCCAGCTCATGGTGACCCTATAGGACACACTAGAACTGCCTTATAGTACCTGGTGGACTTGAACTGTTGACCTTTTGGTTTGCAGCCTTAGGTCTTAACCACTATGGCACTGGGGTTTCCTTGGTCTAGTTTAGTGTGTCTTAATTTTTAATGTGCAGTTTTTCACAGTAAGAGCAAATTTATGTAACATTAACAGGCAAATTCAAGTTGTCTCTAAGTTGTGTGTTCATGACTCAGGGACTGCCTGTCATCTTTTTATCTGATTTGTTTCATTGAAGATTCTGTCTGTGATAGTTGTATTGGATATTGTTGCAGTTCTTTGTCATTGCTATAAAATATTCCATTGTATGAATGTATCACAGTTTATCCCTTCTATAGATGAGTATTTGGATTTTTTGTTTGTGACTAATATGAATGTTTTTGTACATGTCTTTTGGTGAATATAGGCACTCATTTCTGTTGAATATAAAATCTGTTGGATATATATAAAATCAAGAATAGGCTTGTTGAGTTACAAGGTATATGCAATTTTAGTAGATACTGCTAACTGATTTTCTAAAGTGGTTGTACCAGTGTGTTGTCACCAGCAACTAAAAGGATTCTGGTTGTTCTCCATTGTCAGCAATATTTGGTATTGTTTTTTAATTTTAGCCGCTTGTAGGAGTTTTGATTTTATAGTTTGATTTGCATTTCCCTGATAAGGAACTCTTAACTTGAATGGTTTCTTAAAGTTATCATGATGGCACGGTAGTTGAGAACTTGGTTGGTAACCCAAAAGTTGGCAGTGCATATGCACTAGCCTCTCGTTGGAAATCCTGTGAGATAGTTCTGTCCTGTATGGTTCCAGTGAGTTGGAATCAGCTGCTGGCAATGGGTTTGGTTTTGATAACAGATTATCAAGATAGCCTTGTTTCTGACCCTGATGTTGAGTACAAGGAGGACCAGTTAAGTTTGCAAACTCATCCTAGAAGAAGTGCTACATACCTCATTGTTGAATGTCACTTTGGGCACCTTTGAAGTATTCCTCTTGGGAAGCTAGGCACCGACACCAGCACCTAGTCTACGCTTTGAAGCAATTTTGGAACTCTTTTTCTAGAATGGTCATCAGGGCTGTCATTGTATTAACCTTGATGTCCTGAATGTCATCAAAATGTCTTCTTTCAGTATTTTCTTTATCTTAGGGTAAACAAAAAGGTCATTGGGGGCTAGATTAGGCGAGTAGGGAGGATTTTCCAATACAGTTATTTGTTTACTGGCAAAAAATTCCCTCACGGCCAGGTAAGCGTCGTCGAGTTGGATCTGACTCATGGTGACCCTCACAGACAACTATGCAGTTAAGCTGGCAAACTTGCCAGCGTGTGCAATGGCCGTTCCAGAGAGAGTTGTAAAATTGCTTTCAAGGTTGGACTAGGCGTTAGTGTTAGTGCATAGCTTCCCAAGGGGAGTACTTTGCAAGTGACCATGGTGATAGTCAGCATTGAGGTAGGTAGCACTTAGAACAGTTAAGTTCACAGACTTTCGTGTCAGACCTCATAGACACCTGCCTCTGAATTTTCCTTTCTAAAATTTTCAGTTTACCTATTGAGGTTGGCAAAACTGGTTTTTGTTTTTTTTTTTATTTTTTTTTAAATTTACCTGTGTTTTGTATTTATCTAGCTGGTATTCAACTCTTTAGTCACTTATGGATCCCAGATGTCTTTTCTTCAGGAAAGATAAAACTAAGTTTGTCTTACAGACATTTTAGCAAAATTGAAAAGATCTTAGCTGTACTATGTCCTGTAAACAATGAGAATCTCCCTGTGACCTTTCTGTAATGAGAGGAAATAATTTATCTTCTTTTGAGAAAGCTACAGTATGTTTCCCTGCATTTAACTGCTATTTCTTGATTAGTTAAAGTTAACAACCTAACTTTGGTCTTTAATAATTATCTTGTCTGACCTTCAGCTGACTAGTCAGTCTGCTTCTTAATATGTTAGAGACTGTTGGTTTTCTCTGTAAGATATATTTTGATACACGTTCAGAATATTATAATGCGTAAAAAAGCATATAAACAGGTTTTTTAACAATGTGCTTCTGAAACATTTCTAGTCTCACTTAATGTACTCTTGTGGATCAAGCCTTCATGCATGTATGTAGAAAACTGATTTTACAGTATCCAGTTAATATTGCTTACAAGGATAGTAGATCCTACTAATTTACTAAACCTTCTATAAGATTTGGAAACCCTGGTGGCGTAGTGGGTTAAGTGCGGACGTCTGCTAACAACCAGAAGGTCAGCAGTTCAAATCTACCAGGCGCTCTATGGAAACTATGGAGCAGTTCTGCTATGTCCTGTAAGGTCACTATGAGTGACTCGATGGCATTAGGTTTTTTTAGGGGGTGGGTATTGTATAAGATTTGGAAACCATGGTGGCATAATGATTAAGAGCTATGACTACTAACCAGAAGATTCACAGTTTGGATCCACCAGGTGCTCTTGGAAAACATGTGGGACAGTTCTGCTCTGTCCTATAGGTCTGCTGTGAGTTGGAATTGACTTGATAGCAGGGAGTTTGGTTGGCATAGCATTTAGGGGCTCTGGTGGTATAGTGGTTAAGCACCCAGTGGCTAAGCAAAAGATTGAAGTTTCAGACTCACTGGTCACAAAGATTTACATCCTTGGAAACTCTATAGGGCAGTTCTGGTCTGTCCTGTAGTGTCACTGAGTTGAAATCAATATGATGGCAGTAAGCTCAATGGGTGTAAGATTTATGCTTTTTATTTCTCCTAAAGCAACTTCTTTATCTCAAGGAGTCTGTCTTATAAACTTGAATCATGTTTATTCAATGACTTACCCTTTGAACTGAAAAAAAATTCTTACTGTGATTATAAAGCAACTTTTCATTTCTTAAAAATTTTAGATCTTCATCTTTGTTATATCCTTACCTTTGTTGTATCAGTCTTTCTTTTTAAAATCTTTTAAAAAAACAAATCCGTTGCCACTGAGTCAGTTCTGACCCAGAGCAACCCTATAGGACAGAATAGAACTGCCTTATAGGGTTTTCAAGGAATAGCTGGTAGATTTGAATTGCCAACCTTTTGTTTAACAGCCAAACTCTTAACCTGTGTGCCAGCAGGGCTACTTAATCAGCATCAGCAGTACAAATTTATTATCTTACAATTGTGTAGATCAGAAGTCGAATCCATTCAGGCTAACAACAGAACACTAACAGGGCAGCATTGCTTGTGAACTGAGATCCCCATTTCCTTGCTGTCCGCTGTGGGCCCTTTGTAGAGAACATATTTCTAATTATTTCTGTCTTTTCACGTTCATTGAGGTTTGCTTTATACCAGCACACAGTCTTTTCTGGACAGTGTTCTGTGTGTGCTTGATAAGAATATATCTTCTGTTGTTGGTGGAGTGTTCTAGTAGTTGTTCTGTCCATTATTGAAAGTGGAGTATTGAAGTTTCCAACTATTATTGTTTAATTGACACTTTGTCCCTTGTTTCTGTAGGTTTTTGATTTACGTAATTTGGTGTTCTGTTACTGGGTGCATAGTTATTGCTGTGTTATCCAGATTAGTTGACACATTTATCGCTACAAAATGTCTCTCTAGTACCTTCTTTTTTGTTTGTTTTAAACTATATTTTGTCTGATATTAGAGCCACTCCAGCTTTTCTGTGACAGCTGTTTTGCATATGTATCTTTTTCCATGTCTTTGGGTCTTTGACTCTAAAGTGTGCTTACTGTGGACAGCATATAATTTAGTTGGAACTTTTTTTTTTAATCCAGTCTGATAATTTTGGGTCTTTTGGTTGGCTTCTTCATTCCATTCACATTTAGTTTATTATTGATGCAGTTAGATTTATTTCTGTCAGCTTATTTTTTGGTTTCTGTATCTGTCATGTCTTTTGTTCTCTTATTCCTATTTCTCCTTTATTGCCTTCTTAGATATTTAGTAAGTATTTTCTAGCATAGTGCTTTCATTTTATTGTTTGTTAATTTTTTTTAGTTCTTTAAAAATTTATTTAAGTGGTTGCTTTAGAGTTTAGGAAACCCTGATGGTGTAGTGGTTAAAGAGCTACAGCCCCTGTGCCGAAAGCCATCAGTTCCAATCTACCAGACATATCTTGGAAGCAGGCTGGCTTTACTCTGTCCTGTAGGATCTCTGGAAACCCCAATGGTGTAGTTGTTAAGTGCTATGGCTGCTAAAACGCTGGCAGTGCTATCACCAGACTCTCCTTGGAAACTCCATAGGGCCATTCTACTCTGTCCTATAGGACTGCTATGAGTCGGAAATGGCTCGATGGCAGTGGGTTTGTTTTTGTAGGATCTTGCAACAGATTTGATTTTTTTGATTGTTGTTTTGTTTTTAGAGTATACCATATGCCAGGTTTTTTTTTATTTCAAAATTATTTTCGTTTTGTCTTCATTTTTAAAAATGTGAGTCGTTTAGAACATATCTGCAAATTATTTGACATTCTTCCCATTGCAAGATTGAGCCTAATCCACTCATTTTTCATATATAATTGTATTCATTTCATTGCTGTTAGACTGTACACAGTAAAATATACACCAATTCAACAGTTTATGCAGATACCATTTAGTGGCATTGGTTATATTCTCCACATTGTGTAACCATTCTCACCTACCTTCTCGGTTTTTCCTCCATTAACGTAGATTCGCTGGCCCTCAAGGTTCCTGTCTAATCTTTCCAATTGCTGTGTCAGTTTGATCCTATGTAGATAGTTCTTAAAATACATATCTCTCTTCAACTTGAGGAACTTTCTTTAGTATTTCTTGCAGGAGAAGTCTGTTAGCAACAAATTCATTCAGGTTTCTCTCTCTCTCTATTTCTCTCTCTCTTTCTGTATGTGTGTAGAAGTCCTTATTTTGCCTTCATTTTTTAACAGTTTTGGTGGATATGGTGTCCCTGCTGGCACAGTGGTTACGAGCTACCACTACTAGCTAAGAGGTTGGCAGCGTGAATCCACTAGGCTTTCCTTGGAAGCCCTGTTGGGTGGTTCTGCTGTGTCCCTTAGGGTTGCTGTGAGTCCGAATTGACACTGATTTTGTTTTGGTGTTTGCTGGATATAGGATTCCTGGTTGACATTTTTTCTTTTCTCTTGAGCACTTGTATATGTTATCCTGCTGCCTTCTGTCCTCTGTTGTTTCTGCTGAGAAGTTAGTTGGCCTTCTTCAGTCTCTGTGATGCTTTCTTGCTACTTTCAAAGTTTTCTCCATGATTTTGATTTTCAGCATTTCAGCTATGCTGAGTCTTTTTGTGGTTCTCTTTGTGTTTTATTCTCTTTGAACTTTGTTGATCTTCCTCTGTGTGGGTTATTGTTTTTCAGTAAATTTGAGGTTTCAGTCATTTCTTCAAGTATTTTGTCTTCCTTGTACATTTGTGCTCTTAAAGGTAACTCACATAGTGTTCATTTTTCTTCACACCTTTTCCTCTTCTGTCCTCTTTAGCTTGCAGCTTGCATAACCTCTGTCACCCAGCTTCATGTTTACTAATTCTTTTCTTCTGCCAGTTCATATCTACTGTTGAGTCACAGTGGTGGACTTCTATTTACAGTACTATGTTTTTCAACTCCAGAATTTCCATTTTGTTATTTTTTGAAATTTCTGCTTCTTTATTGGTGTTTTCTATTTGATGTGACATTTTCCTTTCTTTCATCAAGGTTTCCTTTGGTTCACTGAATCGTTTATAATGATTTCTTTGAAATCTTGTTAAATCTCCCATTTAGTTGCTTTTACAGGTGGTTGCAGTTGTCTGCTTTTTTCTGGTGTATGGATCATATATTCTTATTTCTTTGCATGCCTCATCATTTGTAAAACAGCACATAGCAGCTATTGATACTGGTCACTCATCCCTCTTTTCTGGGGCTTGTTATTGTTATGTTCTCATTTGTTTGTTTAGTGGCTGATAGTCTTGTTTTAGTGAAGTCTGTCTCCGAGCCCCACTTCCCTTTTAAGTCTCTGATGTTACTCCTCAGGGAGATTCAGCTTTGGGTATGTCTAGCCACTCTAGAAGGACAATGGTACTGGTATGGTGCTCTTCCATTCTTTCCCTACCTACACTCAGCTGTTAATCTCCACTAATTGCCAGCCCATATTTACAGAGTAAAATATAATCAACTTTTATAGTTGTCTGACTCTTCCCCAAGCCCAGTAGTGCAGCAACTAATCTGCTCTAGGAAGCTCGTAAATTTTCTTAGTGCAAGGGAGTAGTTAGCAGTATTACATTTCAGGCAAGATCATTAAGTCGGTAGAAACATACAATCTGGATCAATAAATACCTATCACTTTCCTGATTCTGAAGGCTTTCTAGAATATTTTTAGCTGTCCAAAAACAAAAAGAAAGTGTCTCCTGTGATGTGGCAGAATGACAAGTAAAATGTAAATACCATGACCTCATAGTCTTTTCTCTGGGCATCATTTATTTACAAAAGACTTGTTTCTTAAAGAAGAAATTTCTTCCTACTCACAGTCTTAGAGGGAGGGAGAAACTCTGTAATACACAAGCTCCGAAATGTCAGTAGTTCTGATCTGAGTGATGTTTTCAGTACATAGAGGCCTTCTGAGATAAACTTAAGAACCCTGTGTGCTGTAACACCATATGTGTTTATACTACTTGTTCTCAAACATTGGTATGTATCACAATTGGCCGAAAGCCCTGTTGAAACACAGATTCCTGAGTCCCTTCTTCACCTAGTTTACTGTTCAGTCAGTTTGGGACAGGACCCAAAGATTCTTCATTTCTAATAAATTAGGTTGTACTGCTGTTGTCTGGAGTCACTTTGAGAACCATCACTCTAATGTTTCTGGCTTGCTGCAAACTGGTTTCATCCTGCCTCTGGGGAGAAACTAAGAGAGGGAACAGTTTTTCCTTGATGTTTATTTCACAATATTTCAATTTTGATTAGATATTTGCTTGCCTTCACTTATATGTATTTTCTACCAGTCAATTAATTAAAATGCAGTGATAGAATAAAACCAGGACACTTTAGCTTAACTTTGTTTTGCAATCTCCAATGTAGGTCCCTGGGTTGACAAAATTGCTAAAGAAAAACATTGCACGGTGTTGTATGATAACAGTTAAATTTTATTTGATAATTTCATTGAACTTCTAAAACCATATTTTGTCATTGAGAGGGTACAGCTGCCCCTTGTAAGAGTACTCTTTGGGATTTAGTCTGTTTGTATTTCTTCTAAGAATTGTTTCATGAGATGATGGCAGATAGATTTTTTTTATTATTAGCTGGCAACTTTATGTTGGTTCCCTTTAAACAGTTTTTTCTTCTGTATGAAATCTTGTTGTTGTTCATTGCTGCTGAGTAGATTTCAGCTTAGTGGTGACCCTTATATGTGTAGAATAGAACCGTTGCGTAGAGTTTTCAAGGCTGTGACCTTTCAGAAGCTAGTCACAAGGCCTCTCTTCTGAGGTACCTGTAGGTGCGTTCAGACTGCCAGCTTTTCGGCTAGTTGAACACGTAACAGTTTGTGCCACCCAGCACTCTAAGCCTAGAGTGTATTATACATTAAGTATTATACATTAAGTAGGTACAGAAATGTGGGAGGTGAGACAAAGTGAAAGCACCTATCCTTAAAATAACATACTTTTTAGCCTTCCTGAAACATTTGTATAACACCCTAGTTGAGAACCTCTCCTATAGATGTAGGTCCATTTTTACTATTTTGGAACCTGTCTTTCACACAACAAACATTTGAATGCTTGTCTTATACCAGATTATAATTACCAAGGATCTCACAATCGGGTGGAAAATGTAGACCAAGTATTATGATTTAGCATGAAAGACGGTGCTGTAAGGTGCTTTGGATGCAACCTTGGCAAGATAGATTTTAGTGAAGTAGTAGAGCTTGAGGGCCAGATAGCAGTGGGGGCAGGCGAGTGAGACGCTGAAGATAGCTGGTGACTATGATGGAAGGGGTAGGAGGGAGTGCCTAACGGTGAATGTAGGAGGCTGAGAGAGCATTTTGGTTTTTGTTCCCCGAGAAGACTTGAGAATGTTTGTATCCTGTGCAGAGTCCAGTCTGTAAGAGAGATTGAAAATGTAGGGGAAATAGGCTAAATATTTGTCAAGTTGACCCTAAAAGGAAATGTGATTAGATCCCTAACATAGATTGAGGAATACACTTTAGGAAGAAAGAAATTTATTCCACTGAACAAGAGGGATAGGTCATTGCTGATTCACACAAATTGGGGGAAGCTTTCATCTGTGAAGTAAAGGTGTGGTACTTTGCTGAACATGGTCCCAGTAATAATAAATGGAGAATTTAGGAAGAGTAATAAAGGTTTGAAGCAGTCATATTGGGAAATGGAGAAAGCATGTGACTTCACAGAACATAAAAGAATTATGACTCAAAGCGACCCTATAGAACATAGTAGAACTGCCCCTGCATCTTTGTGGATGCAGACTGCCACATCTTTCTGACACAGAGCAGCTAATGAGTTCTAACCATCAACCTTTTGGTTAGCAGTTGATTATTCTAACTACTGTGCAACCAGGGCTCTTCCTGGTGTGGATAGATGGCATAATTCATAATGAGATGTGAGCTACAAAGAGAAGTAGAGGTTTTGAGACAGGAAGTTGCTAATAAAAAATGGAAAGGGCATGGTACTCAATTGAAATTGCAGAGTAAGGAGATGGGGAATGAAGTTCAGAGTAGAGGACAATTGGAATCTTTGGGTCAACTTTCTTCTAGAAAACTACTTCTGTGTTTGATGAGATGCAAGTAGTCTTCAGATGTAATTGTACTATTTGTCATTGCTTCTTTTCAGTTTTTTTGTGGAACAGGATAAAGCAGTTAAGATGATGTTTATCTTTCAAGCCATTAAAAAGTTGAAATAGATAGTTCCTGTGTTTGAGTAAAGTAGAATAAGAGCTTTGGTTATAATGCCACTTCCTGAGGAAACATAGGTGGGGTGAATTTGTAATACAAAACTGTAATCCTTTCCTCAGAATTTTAGATAGTTAAGTACTAACATGGAAAGACAGCATGAGTTTGTATTGATTGAGTTAATTGCAAACATTGAGGTACCTAAATTTATTTACCTCAGTAAATGGCTTTTAAACATTAGAGTAGGAAATGTTAGTGTATTGAGCTTCTCAGGTTTTAAAGTTTATAATAAAGCCTATTTGTTAAAGGAGTTTCTGGTGGTTTTTTTTTTATGGATTGAGAAACTGAAAACCAAAACCAAAAACTCAGTCCACTGTTGAATTGATGCAGAACTGCCATACAGGGTTTTCAAGGAGTGGCTGGCAGATTCGAACTGCCACATTTTGGTTAACAGCCAAGCTCTTAAACTACGGTGCCACGAGCTCCAAGAAACTAGACAGTAGTAGAAAAAGAATGCCTTGAATTTCTGGAGTTTAGGAAAGCCAAAAGCGGTCTCAGTAAGTTAATTATATGAAAATTTAATGAGCTTTAGTTTTATTTATTTTTCAGGGAGAAACAATTAAAAATACCCTTGGTTCATTCTTTTAGTATTAAATTATGCATTTAAACTTAGAGAACTCTGAATGATGCCATAAAATATGCTGATGTGACCTTCTAAAGCAAAGTGCATGGGAAAACAGCCATTTGGAATAGATTTGTTAAGAAAAGTTTGAAATTCCTGAACTTGGACTAATTTGTTTTCCGTGGATCCCATGAGGATACTTTCAAAACCAGATGATAGGATACAGTTGGATCTTGTGAATGACACTGGTGTACAGTTATGTTTTCTGGATTTTTTCCATATGTTGCTGACTTCTTTCTATTTGACCATGTATGGATACACAGAATTCTATAGGCCAATGAGGGAAAGAAGTTTTATAAACAGATTCTCTAAGGATATAAAATACAGATCTTTATTTTTCTTACAGAGTCAGTAAACAATTAGGTTGTTGAACAGGGTTTTATTTTAATTTGAACAAGAAAAGTCAGATTATTCCTGTAGAACAATTACACTTTTGCTTCAGTTTCTAACATACAGTGGCATAAATAAGAACTACTCGATAAAAGGATAGTATGGTTACTTTGGATGTTTCTACTTCATGATGGTTACAGTAAGTGAGTGATCATGTTTCATGAAGGTGATAGGAACAAATTCAAGATATATTGAGATGCTAGTTTTGACCTGTCATTTCACACGAGGCAGAACAAAAACCCAAACTGCTGCTACTTGAGTCAATTCCGATTCCTGGTGACCCTAAAAGACGAAGTAGAAGTGTCCTGTAGGGTTTTCAAGGCCACAAATCTTTTTGGAAGCAGATCACATCTTTCTACTGTGGAACAGCTGGTGGGTTTGAACTACCAGTCTTTCAATTAGCAGCCAAGCAACCACTGTGCAACCAGGTAAATAAAATGTAAACTTCGTAAGCTAGAGAGATACTGTGACTTAAAAAATATTTTGGTTTTGATAAGCAGCACTTCTGAGGCTGATTGTTTTCCCTCTGAGGCATTTTGCCCCCTGGTACTAAAGAAGATGAGTTATCTTAGGTGATGTGAAACAGTCTTAGATGATGTGAAACAATGCTGTCTGAAATGATGTGCAGCTGTTTCTGATACTCAGGATGATCAGAAAAGAATAGTTTTTGTTGTTAGGTATCAATTGATTCCAACTCACGACAGTTCTTTGCGCAACAGAATGAAACACTCCTGTGCCATCCTCGCAGTTTTTGATATGCCTGAGCCCATTTTTGCAGCCACTGTATTGGTGCGTCTCACTGAGAATCTTCCTCTTTTCACTGACCCCTCCGCTTTACCCAGCATTATGTCCTTCTTCATGGACTGATCTCTCCTAATAACATGTCAGAAGTATGTGAGACATACTGTAGCCATCCTTGCTTCTAAGGAACATTCTGGCTGTACTTCTTCCAACACAGATTTGTTCGTTCTTTTGGTCATTCGTGATTCATTCAGTGTTCTTTGGCTGTGCCACCGTTCAAAGATGTCGATTCTTCTTTGGTGTTCCTTATTGATTGGGCAGCTTTTGTGTGCATGTGAGGCAATTGAAAACACCATGACTTGGGTCAGGGGGACGTTATTACTCAAAGTGGTGTCTTTATTTTTCAATACTCTATGTATGGCAGCAGATTTGCTCAGTGTAGTGAATCTTTTAATTTCTTGACTACTGCTTCCATGGGTGTTGATTGTAGTTCCAAGGAAAGTGAAATCCATGACAGCCTCAATCTTTTCTCCGTGTATGAGGATGTTGCTTATTGTTCCAGTTGGAAGGATTTTTTTTTTTTTTTTATGTTGAGGTGTAATACATACTGAAGGCTGTGGTTTTCTGTTTTCATCAGTAATACTTCAAATTCTCTTCACTTTCAGCAAGCAAGATTGTGTTATCTCCGTAATGCATGTTGTTAATGGGTCTTCTTCCAATCCTGAAACTCCGTCTTCTTCATATAGTGCAGCTTCTCAGATTATTTGCTTCTCGTACAGTTCAAACATGACTAATGAGAGAATATAACCCTGACACACACTTCACCTTTCCTGACTTTGAACCACACAGTATCTGCTATTCTGTTTGGATAACTTCTTCTTGATCCAAGTACAGGTTCCTTATGAGCATAATTACGTGTTCTAGAATCCCCATTCTTGCAGTATTGTCCATAATTTGTTATGATCCACACAGTCAGATACCTTAGCAGAAGTCGTAAAATGCATGTAAACATCTTGCTGGTGTTCTGTGCTTTCAGCCAGAATCCTTCTATATCTGGTTCCATGTCCTCTTCTAAATTGGGCTTGAATTTCTGGAAGTTTGCTCTTCGTAATGCTGCAGCTGCTTTTGAATAATCTTCAGCAAAAGTTTGCCTGAATTTGATATTAATGATACTACTTTTCAATAACTTCCACATTTAGTTAGATCACCCTTCTTGGGAATAGATAGAAGTACGGATCTCTTCTAGTTGACTGGCTAGGTAGCTGCCTTCCAAATTTCTTGGCATAGAAAGTTGAGCACTTCCAGCTATACATCTGTTTGTTGAAACATCTCAGTTGGTATTCCATCAATTTCTGGAGCTATGTTTTTGCTGATGTCTTCAGTGCAGCTTGGACTTCTTCCTTAAGTACCATTGGTTCCTCATCATCTGGTCCCTCCTGAAATAGTTGAATGCCATCTGATACTTCTTGGTATATTGACTCTTTTGTCGTCTTTTGATAATTCCTGTGTTGTTTAATATTTTTCCCGTAGAATCCTTCAGTAATGCAATTTGAAGCTTGAATCCCCCCCCCTCAGTTCTTTCAGCTTGAAAAATGCTGAGCTATATCCTTCTCTTTTGATATTCTGTCTCCAGGTATTTGCATATGTCATAAACGATTTTACTTTGTCTTCTTGAGCTGCCCTTTGAATCTTCTATTAAGCTAACTCTTTTACTTCATCATTTGTTCCTTTTGCTTTAGCTATTGTGCATTTAAGAGCAAGTCTCAGAGTCTCTTCTGACATACTCCTAGGTCTTTTCTTTTTCTCTCCTGTTTAATGATCTTCTTGCTTTCTTCATGTGTGGTGTCCTTGATGTCATTCTACAACTTATCTTATCTGGTCTTTATGTTCAGTACATCAAATCTTTTCTTGAGATGGTCTCTAATTCAGATGAGATTTTCTTCCACTTTTACGTGAACTTGCATGTAATTGATGGTCTTGATCTGCAGTCAGCCCTTGGCCTTGTTCTGACTGATACTGAACTTTTCCATTGTCTCTTTCACAAATATAGTCAGTCTTACTGCTGTGTATTCAATGTTGAGAGATCCATGTGTATAGTCACTGTATATATTGGTGAAAAAAAGCATTTGCAGTGAAGGAGTTGTTCGTTTTGCAAAAATCTGTCATATATCTTTGGCATTGTTGCTCTCTCCAAGGCCATATTTTCCAACTACTGATCCCTTCTTGGTTTCCAGGTTTTGTATTCCAATCACCAGTAATTATCAGTGCTTCCTGATAATATGTTTGATCAGTTTTACACTACAGAAGTTGGTAAAAAATCTTCAGTTTCTTCATCTTTGGCTTTAGTTGTTTGTGTGTAAATTTGAATAATAGTCATATTACCTGATCTTCCTTGTAAGAGTATGAATATTGTCCTATCATTGACAGCATTGCATTAAAGGATAGATCTTGAAGTGTTCTTTTTAATGATGCATGCAACACCATTCCTTGTCACTTTGTCCATCCCGTTGTAGTAGACTATATAGTTGTCTGGTTAAAAATGACCAGTACTGGACCATTTCAGCTCGGTAATGCCTAGGATAGATGTTGATCTCTTTGCATTGCATTTAATTTTTGACAATATTTGATTTTCCTAGATTTATATGACATATATTCAAGGTTCCGTCCACTTGTTAATGTGTATTTGCAGCTATTTCTTCTCATTTAGAGTCATTTATGTCAGCAAGTGAAGGTCCTGAAAATTCGACTCCGTCCACATCATTAAAGTCATCTCTCCACTTTGAAGTGCTGGCTTTTCCCCAGTTGTATTTTGAGTACCTTCCAACCAGAATGGCTCATTTCCTGGCACTGTGTCAGACAGTGTTCTTCTGCTTTTCATAAAGTTTTCACTGGCTAATTCTTTTCATAAGTAGACTGCTGGGTCCTTCTTCCTAATCTGTCTGAGTCTGGAAGCTCAGCTGAAACCTGTCTGCCATGGGTGACCCTGTTTGGCATTCGAATACTGGTGGCAAAACTTCCAGCATCACAGCAACACACCAGCCCCCACAGTATGACAAACTGACAGACACACTGGGAAGAAACTACCAGAACTTTTAGTTCTTGAAGTATTTTTTTTCTTTTTTAATCCTGAGGAATTAGGACATACTTTTATTTAATATTCAGATTGTTAGCTGTGTATATTTGGTAACTAAATAAATATATGTGTACTAGAGGTCCTCAGTTTTCACTGATGGTTTACATCAGGTTTAAAGGAGTTTGAAGGTCATTAGTCTAATAGATAATTCCCTCTTACTTGTCTAAAAGATAAAAAGCTTCCATGGATATGCATGTCTAAGAGATAGCAGTTTCTTTCTTGACAATGTAATTCTCATAACCAGTACTCTTGATCTGTAGCTAGACCTGCAGTGCCCAGTTCGGTAGTCAGTAGCCACATTTAGTTATTTAAGTTAATTTTAAGTAAATTAAATTAAAAAGTTAGTTCTTAAGTCTTACTAGCCACATTTCAAGCACTTTGTGAGCAAGTGGCTACCATACTGGATAGTGCAAATTGAACATTTCCATCATTGCAGAAACTTCTGCTGGACATAGCTCCTATAGACTTTCTGCTCAGCAGTCATTAGTCCCAACTCCTTAGTACGTGTTTCTTGAATCAGTTGTTATCTGTAAGAAAATGGCAAATAGAAATAGAAAGATGTCGCCATTTCCGTAGTCTCTAAAGGTGAACGAAACTTTCTCCAGAGACTAGTCATCTGAGCCTCCGTTCATCATTGTAAATCATTGAAGTTGTTTTTCAGACAACTTCCACATTTCATGTACTTTCACTTTTCCCTCTTAAATTTGGTAGTACTTAATCTGTACCATTTTGTGGCACTTAGAGATCCCTGAGTGGTGCAAGCAGTTTGTAGGCTACTGCTAACCTAAAGGTTGGTGGTTTGGCCCCACCCAGTAGCTTTACAGAAGACCTGGTGAATTGCTTCTGCATGAGGGGAAGAACCTGTGGAACATTTTCACTCTAACACGTGGGGTTGCTGTAAGAAATGTTATTTTTCTTTGATTTCTAAAATGTTTTTTGAAATAATTTTCCATCAGTTCTTACTTACAACATCCATATTAGTTCATCATGAAGTTTTTGTATTATTTAAGGTAATCTTTTCCTTTAAATTTTAAAACCTCTTAGGTGTAATTGGTTTTCATGTTGTATACATATCTTAGCCTTGAAACACTTATCAGGTGACTCAATGACAATACATTTGGTTTTTTATTTGGATGACAGTACTCATAGTTTGGGTATAATTTTTGTGTTTTATATTAGTTATCCTACAAACATACCCAGAGCCACTAGCCTTAATACATATTTAATATACCTGTGCATTGAATGAAAACCTACCCTTTTCTGAGAGAATTCCTGTTTTCCTATTTCAGACAGTGTTTCTTTTACCTTGTTATTGTGTGCTGTTGAGTTAATTGAGATTAATGGTGGCCCTATAGCACAGAGGAGAACTGTTATCTGTTACCTGGTAGACTAATTATCTTCAAACTTTTTTGGACTCAGGGTCATTGTCGAGTTACTTGACAGTTGTTACTTAACATCTTTGAATTCATTTCTTTTTCCATAAAATTATGTGTTCAAGATGAAAGATTAAAATACCTTTTGATACAGAGCTTGGGGTTACAGAAAATCTTAGATTGTACCAGGAACTGTTATTGTTAAGCCTAGTGCCCTCTCTCAAATGAAAATTTTAAAATTCTAATTAGAAGTAAAGGTTTCAAACCGTTTTATTAAAGGCTCACTGTATCAGAAAACATTTTTTTTCGCTACATAGACCTTTGCTGATTGCAGTGGCAAGAACATGCAGGATCACATTTAAGAAGAGAATTGGATTTTAGCCATAACGTAAACAGAAGTGTTAATAATTACAGCCATGTTGAAAAGCATTTGGGAATGGTAATAAGGTCATTTGAGTAATTGATTTAGACCAAACTAGATGGAGTTATTCCAGGAAAACATTTAGTATAAATTTAAGATGTGCGTGTCTCATTAATCACATTTGATTTTATGAATTACTGAATCTTTTGAACACAGCGTTTATTTGTGTTATTAGCTCTGCGTGTAGCTTCTCTAAGTATTTATGGCTTTAGTGGTTATTGCTATTTTATCAGTTCTTGTTTCCTTCCCCATATGGCATTTGAGCCATAAACCCTACATCAGTTTACTAAGAGCTTGGCAGACTATTGGTTACATATCCAGGGTACTAGGTCTAGAGTATACTCATTTTAAAGGAAATGCAGGGGTGGGTAGATTTTATTTGGAAAAAATTTCCCAGTTGGTTTTGATAAACATGTCCGTACTTCTTGCCCCTTGTTAGAAACCACTAATGTGATAGGCATTATTAATATCTGTACCAATGACTCTTACAGGTGGAGCAATCCAAAGTTTTAATCAAGGAAGGTGGAGTTCAGTTACTGCTCACGATAGTTGATACCCCAGGATTTGGCGATGCGGTGGATAATAGTAATTGGTAAGAGAGGGGTTTGTGCTTTTCAGGGGCATTTGGTGAGTGGGAAAGATGGTTCAGCTTTTCTACCTGACACTATAAAACTTTTTGTCTTAGCAAAGGAAGGTGACTGAACTTTAAGTAATAGGACTTGGGGTCATTGTCACGTTACTTGACAATTGTTATTTAACATCTTTGAACCTGTTTCTTTTTCTATAAAATTAAAATACCTACATAGAATTATTTTAAAAAGAATTAAACTCTGAAACATCTAGTTATGTGTAAGAACTCTATATTACCAGAAATTTAAAACTTTTCATTCTCTAATAGAGTTTTATTTATTTGTATGTTATTTTCTAGCATATTCTCACTTAACCTGAGTTTTAGATGGTCAGATAAAACTCCCATGAAATTTTAGTCATAAGTAGTAAATCTTAGCACTCTGTAAGAAATACTGTTTTTCTTTGAGTTGTACATTGTTTCTGAAATAATTTTCTGTCCTTACAACATCTAAATTAGCTCATCATGAGGTTTTTGTATTATTTAATCTTTTCACTTGAAATTTAAAACTCCTTGGGTATAATTTGTTTTCATATTGTATACAGCATCTTAGCTCTGATACATTCATCAATGCAAATAATGGGCTAATAATAAATTTTGACTTTTATTTGGAAAGTCAGAAATAATCAAGATTTAGTCAGCATAATTTATGCCTGTTTCTTGCATCAGTATGTACAAATAATAACTAGAGAAGATATCTTTCACCTGTTAAATTGATTTTGCCTATTTAAAAATACTTTTTACAAAAAAGATTCCTGGGTGGCACAGATTGTTTATGCTTGGCCAGTTACCCAAAGGTTGGTAGTTTGAACCCACCCAACAGCACCTTTTTTTCACCCTAATTCATCCTTGCTTAGTGATCTGCTTCCATCAAGAGTACATCTAGGAAGACACTATGAAGCCATTCTGCCTTGTAAAACATGGGATCTCCTAAGTCACAAATAACAATCAACAGTAAAAATACTAGTTACAACTATTGCCCCTTAAATAATATCACCAGTTATACATTCATATATAGAATTGCAACTTAATTGTTTTCTCTCTCTGCATTCTGTAGCTGGCAACCCGTTATTGATTACATTGATAGTAAATTTGAAGACTACTTAAACGCAGAATCTCGAGTGAACAGACGTCAGATGCCTGACAACAGAGTGCAGTGTTGTTTATACTTCATTGCTCCTTCAGGACATGGGTCGGTAACTTGATACTTCTGATCGCCTTTTACTTAGTGTTACTGAATGTTGCATGCCTGTTTTATCAGTCCTGTCTCTAAAACTGTACTAAAGCATACCAAATATATAGTCGCAAACTCCATGTAAAATGACTAGTAGAAAAGTTTGTTAAGTTCTAGGTAAGCCAACAATGATTTTATTCTCTTGGATCCTTATGCCTAAGGAGGAAAAGAACAGTGTTTGCGTTATGGTTTGATGCCTGAATGTGGCTAATGTAACTTTTTTTGGCCATTCTTTGCTGTTAACTGAACCACTAAGTAAGGAAAAGCAGCCATAAAAATTAACTTAGACCTACCTTTTTTTTTATTATGATTGAATGAAAATGTACATTCTTATATAAATTTCCATGCCCACGTATATGCAGTTCCTACTGCTCTCCCTGCCTGATGACAGCACACTCTTCCTCTGCTCCATGCATGTCTTATCCTCCCAACAAACTCCTAATCCCCTCCTCTCTACCCACTAGACCTAGTCTTAAAAACCCAGAGGTGTTATTCTCCACATGTATGACAGAGGAGGGTACAAAAAAAAAAGTTTGAAATACAAATGTTGTCACATGTTATTTCTTTGATAAATAGTTTGGCTTCCGTTGTACCTGTAGTATCATGGTCGTGTTTGGGTATCATGTCATCAACTCATCAACTTATTAGGAGTAAGATCTAAGTATCCAAACACCCTTTTGAGTGTTCTGTTAGTACAGTCAGCCTATACTCTGCACGTTTTGAGCAGAAGATGTCTTTTTTTTTACCTACTCTGTCATTTTGAGCAGATATGTCGTTGTCAGCTGCTGCACATGTTTCTGATTAATCTTCCATCTTTTTCTTTGGGTAGATGACTCAGCATAATTCAACCATTAGAATGTGCCTGTGCCATCTCTCCATCGAAAGAAACTGTACCCGTTACATAGTATCAGAGTAACATTGATTTAAAGAGCATTAAATACTCTTAGCACCCAGTTTATAATAGCGTGAACCAGTTCCTTTATGAGAGTACCTTTCTGTTCTATTTCCTGCCTCTCTCTCCACCTTTTTTCTAGATAGCCTGGAATGTATTATCATTCTTTCATAGTTTAATGGGGAGCCTCAGTTATGTAAGTTGCCATTTGTACAGTCAGGTTGCAATAGTGAAAACGTCTTTTGAAATTTCTAATACATTGTTCTCAGAAATTCACATATTTAAATCACTAAACTGGCTTATGTATTTTAAAGGCTCAAAAGAAGTAATCTGAAAACTATAACACACTGTATAGCTTTTTATTCGTATCTTTGTAGATTTTTTTCTGAATTTATTTATTTTTATAATTCTCACTTAAGTTGACACTTTTCCTAGAAAACAGCAAAGAAAGAAATTTTAATCTGTAGCTAAGTCAGTAGAAGTTTGTCAGCTTATAATCAGCTTTACTACTAGATTTATGGACTCTCTCCAAGTTTTAATAATTCTCATGAAATCACATTCCTATCATCCCCTTGGGGAAAATGCATTTCTTAAAATTGCGTGGGAAACAAGGTTTTTCTGTGTTTTTGTTTTAAGAAAAAAAAATTTATTTGATTCGAATGATGTGTAGTGGCATTTGGCCATTTCTTGTTTGTTACAAGGAATAGGCATTCAGAAATTTATTTTCTGTCTATAAACAATGTACTTTTGAATAGCTTTTTATTATGAATTATTTTATGTTTGTGTTTTTTTTGGTGTAATGTTTTTCAATAATGGAGTGCATGCTGAATCATTGAATGCTGGTAGTATTTTTATTACATGTGATGGATTTTTATAGATATTATCTGGTACACATATATGCTAGTGTGCTTTGGAGGTAGGATAGGCAGTATGAGACAGGAATGAGATAAAATCATTTTATGTTAGCAGTTTTATTGAGTGGAACTGTTGAAAACATGGGATAACACAAAAGGCAAGGGTGCATGTAACTGTTATTGAACTCTGCTTTTCTTAGTGTTGCGTTCTGTACATTGCCTTCTTGTTCCATTGACAGGTAAATCTTTACAACGTGCCAGAGTCAGACATATCTGTACTGTTTTGCACCTGAAAATAAGTTACTTGAATATTCCCTAATCCTAAAAATTGCACTTTCCTGGCAACACACAGGAAGTTGTAAATACACTTTCAAGCCTTATCTTGCTGTTAGAAGCCTGAGAGGCAAAAAATGTAAGTGGTACTTATATGTACCTATGATGATAGAATATGTGAAGGATACATGGCTTACAGTGTATTGCACCTGAAAATAATTTATTTACTTGAATATTACCAACCCCCCAAAACTATACTTTCTCAAGGCACAAAAGAAGCAGTAAGTATACTTACAAGCCTTATTGTATTATACAGAAGCTCGAAGAGACAAAAGTTTTACAGTCACACCTTTAGGACATAGCACTTCATACAATAACGTCTTAACTCAGAAATACAGTTCTGATGAACTTCCTTCTGTTTTGTGCTGTTACACAAGTCCACACCCCAATACCAGTGGTTAAAACGTAAAACAAAGCAAAAGCCTCTCCGAAAGCCTCAGCAGCAGTAAACATAAGTAGTACTCATATGTACCAAACCTAAAATAAACCAAACCTGCTACTGTTGAAGTTCATTGTGACTCATAGTGACCCTGTAGGACAGGGTAGAACTGCCCCATAGAGTTTCTGAGGAGTGGCTGGTGGATTCAAACTGCCAACCTCTTAGTTAGCAGCTGTAGCACTTAACCACTATACCAGCAGGGTTTCCACTATATGTACTAGTAGGGATGAAAGAGTTAACTATTTTTAGAAATTAAAAATTTTGGCCACTGGTAGGTGCTAGTGTGGATTAAATGAAAAAATACTCATTGACTTTTGTGTTGAGAGTTCCAGATTCCCTATGCACTACAGACTGAAACTTCAGGCACTTGTGATAGATGAATCAAGTCCTTTCTCTCTTGTCTTCCTATCTGGGTCCCTCTTTCAGAGGGCTCCCTTGTAGGGGTGATGATAAATCAGTCCATCATTGTATTTGCTGTGCTCCCATCCATGTGCGCCAAGTCATCATTACTGAATGCAGAACTGGCTTATAATTTCAGCTGTTGTTCCCCATCCCACACTTGTGTAGTGATTGGGAACTATGACTTGGAATTGGCTCAACAGCAGTGGGTTAAACATGGGGCTGTTGGCCCATCCACCAGCAGCTCTTGGAAACCCTGTGGAGCAGTTCTGCTTTGTCCTGTAGGGTTGCTATGAGTTGAAATACTAACTGGGAATGTAAGTTTTAGATTACAAGGTCTGCCAATGAAGTCTGCTAACATAATTGTTTTAAATGCTATGTACCTCATTGCTGAACATCACTATGGTCACCTTTGAAGTATTCCCCTTGGGAAGCTATACACTCATAGCAATGCCTAGTCCACCTTTCAAAACAATTTTGAAACTCTTTCTGGAATGGCCGTTGTACATGGTGGCAAGGTGGCAAGTTGGTGAACTTAGTAGAGTTGTCTGTGAGGGAGTTTTTAGCATGTAAACAAATAACTTATCACAACACCTTCCGTACTCACCTGATCTTGCCCCCAGTGACTTCTTTCTTTACCTGACAGTAAAGGATATATTGAAAGGAAGACATTTTGATGACATTCAGGATATCCAGGGTAATGCAGCAGTTCTGATGGCCATTCCAGAAAAAATGTTCTATAGTTGCTTTGAAGGATGGACTAGGCGCTGACATCGGTGCATTGCTGCCCAGTGGGAGTACTTCTGATGTGACCATAGTGATATCAGCAATGAGGTACGTAGCATTTTTTCTAGGATGAGTTCAGGAACTTAACTGGTAGATTAGGTATTGATTGGAAATTAAAACAAATCAGTGTCATTTGGTGAATGTGGTGCAGTGAATTACTTAATACAGCCATTCAAGCCACTCCTAGTCTTGTTGATTCCTTTAAAATGATTGATTGGGACTATGCAGATAAGGTACTTGTAGCCCACCAAGAGGATTAAGCAGCCTACTAATGATGTAAGTTAGGAACCCCTGTGGGGACGGAACTATGCCAAGAGTGGAGCACATCCTTTGGACTTGGGGATCTTTGTACTGTGTTGCCTCTTAGACCCTGGAGACAGAGATCTATAATACTAGAGAAAGCATAAGAGGATGAGGAGTGTCAGAAAGGATGCATGGCAGAGAGGTGGCAGCAGCAGAACCAGGAGACTGGTACAAGGTGATCCACTCAGTTTTCTGGCCTGCTGAGTAAGGCAGCTGTGCTGGGCATGTTGACCCATGGAGTGAGAGTGGAGCACCTTCAGGCAGGATGCCCACTGGCAAAGATAAAAAAGCTGTAACACTTGCCTGAGCAGGATCGGACTGAGAGTGGATGACTCAGGCCGAGAGCACAGTGGCAGGCTGAGAAGCTTTCCTGATTGAAGAACTGTATTCTGAGTTATTCCTGTTACTTCCAAGTTGATTTTGATCTTGAATTGTAACCTGTTACTTCTGTAATAGACTTTGTAACCATGAGTATGGTCTAGGAGTTTTCTGTTGTCACTGCAAGGAATTACTGAACCCAGCAAAAACGTAGAGAGTGCCGTATAGGAGAGAGGATTGGTAAGAAAGTTGGAGGGTGAACATATGTTTAACCTCCACCTCAATAGGAGTCCTCAGTGTGGGGCTGATGGCTGATCGTGATTCTTCTACCCCTTTTGAAGTAGAGGACCTCTGATGCCACAGTTTTTAAGGTGAATCTTATGCAGAAGGTTTTCTGTCTTATAAATGCATTTATATACACATATGTATTATTTGCTCTGTAGTAGTCTTATATTGCTATAGGCTTTGAGATTAAATAGTCTTTAAAAACAACAGTTAAAAAGTAAATTTTTGATGAAAAGATGAACTTACGTAAAACTAAATGGACACAGGAACATTTTCCATCAGAATGTAGTATACATGTGACTTAAATGTTTTCCAGTGTTTACATTTTAAAGCTTCTGAAAGTTGTATGCTGATTTAAAAGAGCAGTGAGGCTTTGTTTTATTTATTCTATTGTTGAGAATATATATTGCAGAATATACACCAGTTCAGTTTCTGCGTGTACAATTCAGTGACACTGATTACGTTCTTTTTTTTTTTAAATATAACTGAGTGAAAATGTACATTCCCGTGTAAATTTACATACATGCCCACCTATCTGCAGCTTCCACTGCTCTCCCTGTCCGGTGACAGCACATTATTCCTCTCTGCTCCATACATGTCTCATCCTCCCAACAGCCTTCTTTCCCCTCCTCTGCACGCACTCTCCTTCCTTAGCCAGAGGTCAGCAGGATGATATCCTATAGATGTATAGAACCATAAAGTGCATCCAATATATGGTCACTCTGTATTGCCAAGTCCAATCCATTCGTGTCCAAAGAGTGGACCTTCGTTATGATTTATGGGCAAGGGCAACATCAGGGCCAGGGGCCATGCTTTCAGGGGAACCCTGAAACCACTGGACCATCACTTGAGGTCTTTAGTGGAGATCTCATGATGCACCCCTTTTTATTCTTGTGTTGCCAGTGAGACTCAATGTAGTGAGCTCCGTCACTGCTATCAGGAGATTATTATTAAATAACCAGTGGTGGCTGGGCACCGTCCAGTTCTTCCGGTCCCAAGTCGATGTAGGCACCCACTCATGTGGGTCTCTCTATCTTCTGGGTTGTCTTTACCCAGTGTCGTTTTGGTCCTCTGTGAGCATCTGTTCCTGCTGAGTTGGGACCATTTGCTGTGTCCTCGGATGGCGGCTTGGCAGCTTTTAAGACCCCAGACGCCACTCATCAATGTGGGATGCAGAAAGCTCTCTTAACAAAACACTAGTTGTGCCAATTGGCCTTGATTTCACCTAAGGGCATGGTCCCCTGCCCCCTGCCCCAGCTACTCTATCCTTGCAATATTGGGTTAAGATGGAAGGAGTACTCAAGTTATGCTGAAGTCCACTTAAGGTTGTTCTTGTTTCTAATGTGTGCTATCACCGATTTCTCCCAACCAGATTTCTAGCAACTAATCTAAATCCTCTCCCCCTCCCTCCCCTCCCTTGCAGCTGTCAAAGTCTTTTCTTCTATACACAAGTCTGTTACTGAGATCTTATCGTAGAGCTGTCATACAATGTTTGTCCTTTAGTCGCTGACTACTTTCACTCAACATAATGTCTTCCAGTTGAAACCAGGTTAGGAGATGTTTCCTGGAATCATCGTTATTCTTTATCATTGCGTAGTGCTCCATTGAGTATATGTACCATAGTTTACCTATCCATTCTTCTGTTGTTGGGCATCTGGGTTGATTCCATCTTTTTGCTATCGTGGACTGTGCTGCAGTAAACATTCTTGTGCACGTGTCCATTTGTGTGAAAGGCCTTGATTCTGTAGGATATATTCCAAGTAGTGGAATTACTGAGTCAAATGGTATATCAATATCCATTTTTTTAAGGAAGTGCCAGATTGCTTTCCAAAGAGGCTGGACCATTTTGCAACACCATCAACAGGTAGGAGGGTTCCACTTTCTCCACAGCCTCTCCAGCATTTGTTGTTTTGTGTTTTTTGGATCATGGCCAATCTTGTTGGGGTGAGATGATATCTCATTGTCACCTTGATTTGAATTTCTTTAATAACTAAAGATCATGAACATGTCCACATGTGTTTTTTGGCTGCCTGGATCTCTTCTTTAGTGAAATGTGTGTCCCTCTCCTTTGCCCATCGCTTAATTGGATGATTTATCTTCTTTTTATTGATATTTTTGTAGTATCTTATAGATTATGGAGATCAGGTGTCGGTCTGACATAGAGTTGCCAAATATGTTTTCCCATTCTGTGGGTGTTCTTTTAATTCTATTAATAAAGTCTTTGGATAAGCAAAAGTGTTTAATTCTTAATAGTTCCCATTTATCTATTTTCTCTTCTGTTGATTGTGGTTTCTTCGAGAGATGTTGGAGTCTGTCCTCATTGTATATTAAAACTTCCATTGTTCCTACCTTTTCTTGGATGAGCTTTATCATTTTAGTTTTGATATTTAGGTCTTTTATCCAGTTGGAGTTGGTTTTTGTATAAAGTGTAAGATATGGATCTTGATTCACTTTATTGCAGATGGATATCCAATTTTGACAGCACCATTTGTTGAAGATACTGTTTTTACCCCAATTTAAAAATGTCTTAGGGCCTTTGTCGAATTTCAACTGTTCATAGGCAGATGGTGTCATCTCTGGGGTCTCAGTTCTGTCCCATTGATCTATCTGTCTGTTCTTGTATCAGTACCAGGCTGTTTTGACCACTGTGGCAGTGTAGTATGTTCTAAGGTTGGGTAATGAGAGGCCTCCCAGTGTGTTCTTCTTTAGTGTAGTACCTTACTTATCTGGGGCATCTTCCCTTTCCAAACAAAATTGGTGATTTGTTTCTCCATCTCATTAAAAAATGTTGCTGGAACTTGTATTGGAATTGAAATTATGTAAGTAGATGGCTTTGAGTAAAATAGACATTTTCACAATGTTAAGTCTTCCTATCCATGAGCGAGGTAGGTTTTTCCATTTATCTAAGTCTCTCTTAATTTCCTGTTGATTACATGCTTAACATTGTGTAAGCCATTCTGCCTCTGTTGGTCAGAGTTTTTCCCCCCCGCATTAACATAAACTCGCTGAAACACAGGAGAGTTTTATTGGGGTAACTTCTAAAACAGTTTAGAAGTTTTTTTTGAAGTTTAATTTTTTTTCAGTGATTTAAGTGTTCTTCAACTCTGTTATTTTCTATTTAAGAAGTTGATGTATCCAGTTTCCTTGTCATGAGTATTTTAAAGTGTCTTTCTTTTTAAATATTAATGGGTGTTGTTCTGTTTTTAAGTATAAAATCTCATATTGTTAACTTGACTTTTGACTTTAACATTTTCTATTGAATGCTTTTAAGATGGGTTGAAATTTTAGATTAATTAAACTGCTTTTCAGTCCTTGCTTTAAAGAGACTTACAATTTTGTATGGATTTATTTTAATAAAAAGGTATTGGTAATTTAAATCTTAGTCGTTTATATATCTGGAAAGTGGACTATAAGTTTTTCTGGTATTGAATGGGTGCTGGCTTTTGTATTTTGTCTTGTATGTACTGATGAAAAGAAGCAAAACTTATTAAAATTATTTTCAAAGATTTTTAGGTTCTTTCAATTAGCACAAATGTGGTAAAGGCAGAATTTACAAATTATGCAGTTTTGTATTTGCTTTCCCATAGTGTTACCTATTCTTGAATCCCAGCAGCTTCCAAAGGTTTCAGTACAAGGGGAATTAGAGTACGAAGCAGCAATCCGTGTTAATTCTCCATCTCTTTACCTCACGTCACTAGTACAAAGAGATACACTGTTAGTCATTAATGAAAAGAAATACCTTATCAGCATTTTAAAAATATATGTATGTGTGTTGACAGTACCTAACAGTGAATTTTCTTGTTTAGATACTAGTCAATAAAATTTATATAAACATGTAGAACTGTTTTTCTCAAAGTTTTGTAAAAAGGTAAGGGATGTCACTTTAAAATGGTATTCCTATGCAGAGTATTTCCATTGTCTTCATTTAGTCTTGTGAAACACTGTATTCCACAATATTCTAGATACAAGAAATTTCTTCTCTTTATTGTCAAATATGTGGGTACCTTCTCAAGTGTTTAGACACAGTGCTAGACGTTGAATGAAACAGTATTTTCTCTGAAGAACCTTCTGGTAAGAAGATCAGAAAAACAAATACACAAGTAGGCAATTACCATACAGCACACTAAGTGCTGTAAACACTTAGAGAAAGATGTTGAGTCCCGCAGGAAATGCAGATTGTAAGCCAGAACCTACCAGATGAATAGGAACAAGGCAGGCCAAGTAGAAGGGGTTTGGGCAAAGGTCTTAGTATGGTGCTCTCAAGGAATTGTGAAATGGTTATAAAGACTGCAATATTGGAAGTAGAGGTTGCAAAAGAAGAGTGAGGAATGCTAAGACATGAGGCCAACTGGAGAAACTGTCCTAACAGGCCTCCTAGTCTATCCAGGCTAAGGAATCTGTTCTTCAGTAAGATTTTCAGTCAGGGAATGACTCTGTCCAATTTGGATTTCTTTTTTTTTTTTTAAGATTTCTCAGGTTACAGTGTGACTGTGTGAATAGTTCGGAAAAAAATCAGGTAGACTGTTGAGTTTTCCATATAAAAAGTCTTGGTGGCCTGAACTAAGGTAATGGCAGTGGGGATAAATATATACATATTGTTCTTTGTTCAGCAAGTCTTGGTGAACTTTTGGAAGTGAGAATTAGTAGAAGAGGAATTCTAGATTTCAGTAATTGGGTGCCGTTGAGTACTAGTACCATTCACTGAGATAGGAATCCTGAGCAGCACAGGGGGAGAGGGGACACTTGGGAATTCAGTTGAGTTTTTGGTTATCAAGATTTTGAAGGTGCTTATGAAATGTTGAAGAAGCATATCTACTGGGTAGTTTGACACAAATGTGGAACACTGGAGAAATCAAGGCTGGGGATGAAGATTTGGGAATCACTGGGATGTAGAGTATAATTGAACTTGTGGTAGTAGATACAGAAAGCAGTAATTGATGAGAGGACTTACAGAATTCTTGTAAGGGGCTAGCATACAAAGAGATTCCTAAATAATAACTCTATTAGCAAACCCTGGTGCCATAGTGGGTAAAAGTTCAGGGTTAGTGGTTTAAATACAACAGGCACTCCTTGGAAACCCTGTGGGGCTGTTCTGCTCTGTCCTGTAGGGTCGCTATGAGTCAGAAGTGACTCGACAGCAGTGATTTCTTGTTGTTGTTGTTGTTAAGTGTGAGATTTTGCATATTAGAGGAGTTTATAAACTAATGAATGGTATTAAAAAAAAAAAAAAGCCCAGTGCCGTCAGTGAATGGTATAAGCACCATAGTATATATGAATTACCTGCAGCTAATATATTAGTAGCAAGGATGTGTTTGGTGACTTTCTTAAAAGTATAATGTCAAAGTAAAGGCATGAGCTAGATTTTAATGGGTGAAGAGAATATAATGAAGATTCTTTTGAGCATCTTCTCTAGAAAGATAGTTGATAGCAAAAATTGAATATGAGGTTGAAAGAGTTGCCATTTTTTCATTTAAAAATAATTTGCAAATCACAAGTTTTGAATAATATATAGTCTGTTACTCTAGGAAATTCCATTAGGAGCCTTTCTGGTTTTTCTAATTCCTCTTTAGGTTAAAATCCTATGACAGGGCAGGAATCAAAGCCTTCTTAACCACTCCAGTGCTTGTTGAAGTTCTGTTGTACCTAGCAGTTGCTGGCCCAATACATCTTCAGAGAAAGTGTTTCTGATAAGTAAGTAAAGTGGTTAGTTGCCGTCAGGTTGGCTCTGACTCATAGTATGACCTTACATGTAGCAGAATGAAACATTGCCCTGTCGTGTACCATTTCCATGATCTTGTGAAGTAGTTCCATTGTATTTATTTCAGCACTGGGAATGTGAACAATCAGTTCCTCTATACTGACCGGTTTAGTCATAATAAATATTATGTATTCCAGACTTAAACCGTTGGATATTGAGTTCATGAAGCGCTTACATGAAAAAGTGAATATCATCCCACTTATTGCCAAAGCAGACACACTCACACCAGAGGAGTGCCAACAATTTAAAAAGCAGGTGAGCAGTATGAGTTGGAACTTGAGATATTTACACCCATTTTTGTAATTCTTAGTTTTAATCTTTTTCTGCATAAAGTATTGTAATCTTTTCTTCTTACTGCTTGGCTATGTTGTTTATGCATTATTAAAAATAACTTTTACTAAAAATAATCTTATGCCTTTGTTTTCAGAGGTCTTATCTACTATCATAGTAACCTTTCTTTGGTAATTTTTAAAAAATACTGATACAGTATAAATAAGACTACTTTAGATGTTTGTATGTAGCCCACATTACCATTCCCCTTTTCTTAAGAATTATTTTCTTAGGATAAATTTGCAGGTGGATTGTTCTTTCAATGAGTATTATCATGTTTATGGTTCTCTCACTTTCTTTGTTTATTTTTATTTTGCCGTGGTGTTTTTCGAGTGACGCAGTACCATTCTTTTTACAACATATGTATTCATTTCACTATATCCTTGCTGTCACTGTTCATCATTTTTATTTTTACAACTTTTTGAGAGTAAAGTAGTAATTAATAATTTCTTTAAGGAGTCCTGGTTAACTTGACTGCTAACCAAAAGGTTGCCAGTTTAAACCCACCAGCTGAACCTGGCAGTCTCTTCCTGTAAAGATTTCAGCCTAGGGAACCTGATGTGGCTTTGCTGCTCTGTTCTATAGGATCATTATGAGTGGAAATCCACTGAAAAACACAAACAAGAATAAGTTTAACTTTATATTTTCTAGAAAAGCTAAACACTTTTTAAAGCAAGCTTTGTTTTTTATTTCTTTTGTGAATATCCTGTTCAAATTGTGTTTTGGACAGTAATACAGGTAGTCCCCGACTTACAGTGGAGTTCCATTCCGACTCCATCATAGGTTGGTTCTGATATAAGGCAAATACCGTATGTATTTTTTTACTTCCAGTTTTCATTATCACTTTTATTATCAGTGTCTTTATAAATTTAATCTTTGTCATTCTGGGATGGAAACATTGCACATAAACTTAGATATATTTTAATATACGTGTACATATATTAAAAAATAGTACCAAATCATAAAAATTTACTCCAGCAATAGATAAAGAAGAATTGGACGACTTTGCCATTTTGTTAGTTGTGGTAGTAAGTCCATTTGTGGAAACTTCTGGATCATCTGGAGTATCCCTGGGAATGGGGATGTTAGTTCTAGTAAAAAATGAGTGTTGCTCATTTGCTGATGTCTTTTTCCATTTTAGATAATGAAAGAAGTCCAAGAACATAAAATTAAAATATATGAATTCCCAGAAACAGATGATGAAGAAGAAAATAAGCTTGTCAAAAAGATAAAGGTAGGCTTATACCCATGTATGTAATAACATGTTCTGGAGCCTTAAAAGCATACTACAGTATCCATAGGAAAGATCAGATGTATCAGTGTTTTTAAAGAGTTATTTTGCAAAATGAATAGGAAAATAATTTAATGTCTTATTCAACTGGCAAATCTGTTGATTAACTGTTCTGTGAAGTAAGGCATTGTGTAGAATAGACAGATGAATAGCACTATTCTCTTCAGATGACTTGTAATTAACTGGGTTTCATAATTTTTATTCTTGAAAATCAAGGGATGAAAAGAGAAAGGTGTTACTCTTAAGTACTGCTGTACTTAATCTTTAAAAGTCTAACAAAAACGTAGTTTCACTTGTCCTTTTATTTAAAAAAAAAAAAAAAAAACAAGCCAAAGTCTATATCAGCATAATTTAGTATTATAATTTTTAGTACTTTCCTCAGTACCCTGGACCTGAAATTTTGTATTGCTCTGTGGCATTATGTAGGCAAATAATTCAACTGCCTTGAAATAATACCCTGCTTATATCTGAGCAATGAAGCATTTCTGAGGTTGTATAAAATAACTACTTATGTATTTCTGAAGCTACAAGAATTTTGAAAGACTATTTCAAGTTAGTATGGACGAATACAGATTTAATCCCCGAAAGATGAAGGTCTAAAGGTTACAATGTGGCAAGTATAATATTCCCTGTTTCTACTACTATTAGAGCTGACTTGTGATCAGACAGGCAAACTAGTCACAAGCTTAATTTTCTTGCTGTAAATGCCATTGTCTTTGTCTGCCTGTTTAAATTTTTCCCAAGGAGTCAGCTTCCTTTTGGAGTGATTTTTAGCAAATAATTTTACCCATTCTTTACTTTGGACGTATTATGATGTAATAGATGACTATATAGTAATTGAGTGGTCTGTAAAAGCCAGTGTAGCACCTGTTAATTTTTTTTTTTTTTTTTTGCTGATTTGTTGCATGATGTTACTTCTTTACTTTTGGATTTGTGAGGACTATAGGGATGTATTTGAATAAGAATACTTTGTTTTGTAGGACCGTTTACCTCTTGCTGTGGTAGGTAGTAATACTATCATTGAAGTTAATGGCAAAAGGGTCAGAGGACGACAGTATCCTTGGGGAGTTGCTGAAGGTAAGGTTTTCTGCAGTGGATGACTTTCTATATTCTCTCTCAAAACGTGGTTAAAAACTTTATTTGTAGTAAGTAGTACTATATGTATACTGAAATGATATATTACGGATTTCAAGGATAGTTCTCATTCGAGTTTCATTCTCTTAAGTATAGCCCTTGTGTCTGTTAAGTCAGGTATGTGGTAAATTCTAAAATTATTCTGCCTTAGAAGTTAATTGTCATCATCCTCTCCTCTCCATTATTAAATCATTGGGTCTATTTCTTGGGGGTTTTTTTTTGGCTGAGAACATATATATAGTACAGGCATTCTATGCTGGGGCCCAAGGATTACTTCCATGGAATCGAATAAACCTTCTGAAACTGAAAATAATTTTGAAGAGAAGGCATACTAGTACCTTTTAGCCAATTTTCAGATGGGATCCTCAAGAATGATCAAGAACATCCTTTAAAACCTCAGTCAGAACATTCAGAATCTCCTTTCTTCAGGACAAAAGTCACCTTTTTTGGGATCACATCTTTAGAGTAAAAACTTTTTTTTATTAGAAGATCCTCATTGTTCATTTCTTAAGCAGTTTTAATCACTAGTAAAATACCTTAGTTATAACATCAAACCTCTGAAGACCTCTTGGCAGTAGGAATGATTTTCCAAATTTGTGTTTATTGTATTGGCTTGAGCTAAAAGCTAATCTTCTGTGTTATAGTAACTTGAAACCAAGGTTAATTCACAATTGTTTTACCTATTAATTGGTATTACTTTAAACAATTCTTTATAGCATGGGATATTATTCTAAGTTACTGTCCTTGTAAGTGACTGTCCTCCATGCCCTGTACTTGTTCCTAGTTCACACTCACACCCAGACAACCTTCGCTTGCAGAGCTGAGGCTTTAGAGCTTTTTACACTCTTTAAAAATATGCACTGGAGAAATTGCTTTGTAACTATAGTTTTTAGTAAAGCCCTTCCTCCCTATAGGAGTGTTCCCACTAATGATACATTTTTTTAAAATAAAGAATGTTAAAATTTATTTCTTAACTTTTCATTTTGGTTACCTGAAGGAAGTTTTTGTGAAGTGATTCCCTCTTGCTGCCACCACCAAAATTTGAAAATCTAGAGTTTTTTAAATAGGATGAATATATTCTTCTGGCTTACAGTTTTTATCCTTCTTAATAGCAATATATTTTTACCTTTTAAAATTTTTTTCATGTGGGACAGCTTCCATATGTAGTCAAATTTGACAAGTAAATCTGCCCATTGTTTACCTTGTTAGTAACAATGTAGTAGCAGTTAAGAGAAATACATGCACTCCCCCAGAATCTCTAGTGCTTGTGTCTGAAGAGCTTACTGTTTGTGGTTTGTGTGTGTGTGTGTGTGAGAGAGATTGAGTGAAAGTGTACAATCCAGTTGAAATTTGCATGCCCACCTATCTGCACCTCCTTCTGCTCTCCTTGCCTCGTGACAGCACACTCCTCCTTTCCGTTCTATACATGTCATATCCTCTTAACAATCTCCTGTTTCCTCCTCTCTACCCTCTCCACTCCCCTCTAGTAAGAGGCTAGTCGGATGACATCCTGTAGATGCATAGAACCATAAAGTGCACACATGATATGGTCACTCTATGTCCCCAAGTCCAATCCGTTCCTGTCCAAAGAGTAGACCTCGGTAATGATTTACGATCAGGGGCAGCATCAGTCTAAGGGCCATGCTCCCAGGGGAACCTGCAGGCCTTCCAACCATCATTTGTGGTCTTTTAGTGGAGTTCTCAGGATGCACTCTTCTTTTTTTTCTCTTGTTGCCAGTGGGACTCAACATTTTAAGCCCCATCATGGCTGTCATTGGTGGTGGCCAGGCACCATCTGGTTCTTCTGGTCACATGTTGATGTAGTTACCCTTTCACATGGATCTTCCTGTCTTCTGGGTTTGCTTTCCCTCATGTCATTGTTGTCTACAGAGCCTCCTTTTTAATTTTACATGTTTTAATCACTGAGGATTAGATTGCAATGAGGAAATGTTACAGTGTACATGTCTGGCATGCCCTTAAATTGAATACTATGTTTCAGTGTTAAACTGAGATGAAAAAGGAAACTCTTTTGCATGTTCTTTTGTTGCTGCCCCAAATTTCTTGTAAAATTTTCTTTTCAAAGACTGGGTTTAATGAAAATAATACTATATGGTCTATTTTTTCTTACAGTTGAAAATGGTGAACATTGTGATTTTACAATTCTAAGAAATATGTTGATAAGGTAAGTAGGTACAGTGCTAAAAGTAGATAATTTTTTCCCTGATAAAGTTACAGTTAGACTGATTTACTTTTTGTTTTCTATTAATTGTTTGTTGATGTTAGTTGTTCTTGAGTTGACTCTTAACTCACGGCAGTCTTACATAGAACAGAACAAAGTGCTGGGTCCCGCACCATCTGTGATTGTTGGTGTGTTTGAGTCCATTTTTGTGACTGTTGTGTCAGTCCATCTCTTTGTGTCCATTGTTGTGACTGTTGTGTCAATCCTTGTGTTCTTTCTATCAGCTGGTATTTTTATTTAGCACTAAAGTGAACACACATGAAGACAATTTGAATTTGCTCTCTAGAGTTTTCAGGTAGTTAGCAAAAAGTACAGAATAAGCTGTGTGGCCAGGGGTAAGTAGGAAAATGAGTCTCCTTTGTCGTCATACTTTGTGTGGAGATTCTATAACCAAAATGAATATGGTAAGTGGGAAAGGAAGGCTGTTGCTATTGCTCTTGCTTAATGTGAAAAACTTGGAAAGACGGGAAGGCTTGTTTTTGAACCCAAAACTAGACTGTGTGTTAGAAGGTACACAGCCTGACAGCTTGCAAGTGGGGCGTTTTCCTGTATGGGGACCCAGTGAACAAAGCGAACCTCAGTATTTTTATGTTACAAAACATCTCTTCCTTTCCTCACCTCACACCCTTCTCCCACTTGTCCAGGCCCTAACCAGATGTACAGCTGTTTGGCAATCTTAAATTTCTTCATTTCAAATTAGGGGAAAAAGTTAAGAGAATCGGACTGCTACCTCACTAAATACACTGTAGTTGAGAGTGAGTTTGAATTGTCAAGTCAAGAAGAGTGGCATGTCCATTGGTCTTTATTCAGAGGAGCTCGCAACAAAGTGTTTTTATACTGAGTGAATGATAGGGTTGATTTACCAGTGGGGTGTCAGGCCTCACACAGAAGGAGAACAGCAGAGTATAAGGGGGGTCATCGTGGTTTTGAAAATATAATACTTCACAGGCTCTGTTATAAGCTACTGTCTGACATTCTTAAGTTGTAACTTCAGGAGAACTAATTGCTATCTCTTAGGACAGTATATATGAAAGGAATGTGTAATAAAGATGAAACAGCAGTATCTTCCTCTGGTTTTGTTATTTTCCTCAAATTTAGATCTCTTTTGCTACTTGCTCAGGGTTTGTATTTTTTAAATACATAATCAATACTTTCTTAGATACCTAGACTGTAGAAGGAAAGGCTAGTTACTGAACCGGAAACTAGACTTCATGCATTTGAAACTGGACAGGCTCATAGTTGGTAAGTGGTATGTACTAGCATAAAGCACTGCAAGGGCAAATTGACCATGTCTACAGCGAGCTTAAGTTTAGCAAAGCACCAAGATACTCATGCATGTATGAAAGTAATAAGAAACCCTAAAGGTATTGTCTTAGTTATCTAGTGTTGATATAACAGAAATGCCACACTGGTTGGCTTTAATGAACATTTATTTTCTCATAGTTTAGGAGGCTAGAAGTCCACATTTGGGGTACTAGTTTTAGGGGATGGCTTTCTCTCATGGTTGGCTCTGGGGGATGTTACATATCTCTTTTGAGCTTCTCCTCCTGGGTGACCTTCATTTGACTTGGTATCTTTCTACCCCTATCTCTTTTTCTCTCCTACTTGTTTAATCTTTTTTATGTCTGAAGAGATTGACTCAATACAGTTTATACTAATCCTGTCTCATTAACATAACAAAACAACCCTTTGTTAAATGGATTTGTAACCAAAGGCATGGAAGTTAGGATTTACAACACATATTTGGGGGGACATAAACCATAACATTGTACCTTTGTCCCCTCCAAATTCATGTCCTTGACATATGCAAAACACATTCACTCCATCTCATTATCCCAGAAGTCTTAAATCAACTCTTGAGTCCTAAATCTCATCTTCTGAATCTAAATCAAATATGCATGAGACTTGAGGCATGTTATATCCAGGGCAAAATACCTCTTTGTGTGTAAAGCTGTGAAATCATGAATACAAGTTATCTGCTTCCAAAGTACAATGGTAGAACAGGCACAAGGGAGACATTCCCGTTACAAATGGGAGAGATTGGAGGGAAAGGAGGGACAACAGATGACGAGCAGGTCCCAGACCCAGCAGAACAGTTTACAGTAGCTCTCAGGACTGGAAAATAATTCTCAGGCCAACTGGGCAACTTCCTAACCCTCCACACTCTGGGTATTGGCTATGCCCTCAGGATTCTGGGTTGGTGGCCCCATTCTCTTAGTCACCCCTTCAATCTAGCAGGCCCTGTTCTGCTCTTTAGGTGTGGCAACCCTGCCTGCTTAGCTTTGGGTGGTAGCTTCGTTCCCTGGCACAATGTAATGGCAGTTCATACTCTAGAACCAAGCTAGCAGGTTCAACTCTGAAACCTAGGAGGCTGTGGCCCCACCCTTTGAAAACAAGACGGCCTGGCTTCTTCCAGCAGTTCTGGTAATCTCCAAGCTGTTCCAGGAATGGTGGCTTTCTTTTCTTGGAAGACAACATATAGAGCTCCTTTTTAAGAGGCAGTCAGTGTTCTCTGTCTCCTTCAGTCTGTTTAAGCTGATAGGTTTTCTGCTGTGGTAGTTAGACCTATCGGTAACAGGCCTAATCTCTGACAAAGGTTGTGTAACCATGTCCTTGGTGAAAAGTCTGAAACACACAACCTTAGTTTGTACAATAGAATTTTCCAAATCTTCAGGTGTTGTTTTCATTTTGCTCATTTTATTTTTAATTTCTAGCTGTTCCTCATCTGTAAATCTCAAGTATATAGCATTTTTTTTTTTTTTTTTTTGCGGTTGAATGTAGTGGTTGCTTCTGTGAAAGACCCACATTCAAAGAAGTATCGCTTAGGTAATTAGAACTGGCTGCTATGGGCAGACCTAGCAAAACTGGAAAGGGGTGAAAATTTGATAGGTATGTATGTTTTCAGGGTATTGGGAAAAGACCTCCAGAAAGCAAACTGGGAAAGAAAATAAAAGAAATGTTAATGAAATTAGCAGTGGAAAATAGAAAGCAATATAAATTTATGAAATTTTAGAGAAAACTGTTGCTAATTATCACGTATTTTAAGAGTAGGGGAGTAAGTTGGATCTTAAAAGGATAAAGTAAGGTATATTTAAATTAAATGTGAGTACAGATTTTGAATCCTCAAAATATCAGAACTCTAGAAATTGTAAAGATTATTTTAGTGAAAGAAAATTGTCCATTGAAAATATTAAGATGACAAAACTAGCTTAATACTTAATGAGTATATTTGCCTTATTTTTATTCAACACATCTTGTATTTCTACTGCTAAGCCCTCTTTCTTAGGTCCTTTAATGATTTAGTAATGGCATATGATATAATTAAATTTACAAAAATCTTGCTTTGTATGGGCACAGTTTTTTGTTTTTGGTATTTTCTACTTAGACTCTTAACTGCAATTTACTACAAAAAATTATGTTTTATCGTATCTCAGTCTGTTTTTCATTACCAACTTTTTTTAAGGCTTATTATTTTTTCTCTGTAGTAAGATAACAAAAGGTAATGACACATTCCTTATAGCAGTGAATTTAAAATATAGCTGAAGAGATAATGTCAGCTGTGTATACATACAGTGGTACAAAAAAGAATGAGTCACAACCAGGAGAAAATTGTCATGGGCTAGAGGGGCTTGACTTCAAAGCAGGGAAGAGACTTGCCAAAGTAGTAGGTTTCTTCTGTCTGAAGAGGCAGTAACAGATTATCAAGAGTCAGTTAGTCTCAACCAACCGGATGTGCCACGTAGAAAACTGCCTCAGGTAAAAAACTGCCTCAGGTGACTGCTACTGCAGTGGAGAGTGGTAGAACTTCAGATGTAACTCTTTGGGACTCAGAATACCATTGTAGCCTTAAAGGACTGGGAGTTCCTCAGTGAGTTCCTCCAGGAACACTGTAAAGGGAGATGAGCTTTGAAGATACACAGTTACAACTAGAGGGAGTAAGCTATTAGAACTGCTTAGAATCTCTGGATGATAGGAGATGAATTCTGGTAATTCAGTGTGGCGTGCTATTCACAAAGGGAGGAAGGACTTAACAAAGCTGGGCTGTGCAGTAATATAGGTGTTTTCTGGAGATCAGGCAGAGTAAAAAGAGAGGGTGCAACTTTATGTGTATCTCCCGGAAGGGAATTTTGTTAAAATGGTGAAAGTGAAAGATGGAATGGTGGGAAGTTTACAATGGAATGGATGATGACAGAGGACTGAATGATATAACCTACTGTATGTACTGTATTATTAAGGAATCCTTTCCCTCGTAGTTTATCTCATATGTGTTGATTTTATATCTGGTATGTATATTAACCGTGAGCAAAAATTGAACTAAAATACCACATTTGCTGGACAGTCTTAATAAAAAGTAATTTATTCTTAATGAAAACTTCACAGTTTGAATCCAGCTTGATCTGTAATCTGAAATGTTCCTAAATATCTCTTTGTAAACAATGAGATTATTACTATAATTACTAAAAAACTAAGCAATTTTTTATAGGTTCTATTAGCTTTAATAGTAGCTACATTCCTTTCTCAGGTAAAACTAGCTATATACTATTAGAAATACTGTTCTGTAGGAAGGTCATCCTTTAGTAGCTCCACTGAAGGATTTTTGGCTCTTGAAATCTCCTTTGAAGCCTGAATTCCTGTTGGTTTGAAGTTAGCTCATTTTATCTTGCTCTGCTTTGAGTGGAAATGAAAACAGATAAGTACTGTCTTCGTAGGAATTGTCTTGCTCTTGTTGTAAGTTTAAAAATGTTGTCTTTTTAATAGAAATAAACTCACAGTATGTATTTATAACAGAACACACATGCAGGACTTGAAAGACGTCACTAACAATGTACACTATGAGAACTACAGAAGCAGAAAACTGGCAGCTGTGACTTACAATGGAGTTGATAACAACAAGAATAAAGGGCAACTTACAAAGTAAGTGTGTATGTTTTTTCCTTCCAGGAGAGATGTTATGATATGGTACATAATAGTATTAAGTTGCATCTTCATCAGATTCTTCTTGGCTACTCAGAAAATTTGACTAATGGTGCTTGTGCACAATGGCAGAAATTTATATTGTTGAGCTTCATTTTGGCAGTTTTATGTTGTACTGTTTAGTTGTTTCAAGAAGTTGTTTTACTGTCTTGTACCTTAAGTGAAAGAGCCACACATCCTCTTCTAGTCATCGGCCACTATGCTAAAGGACAGCAGTTCAGATCCACCAGGCAACACTCCTTGGAAACTATGGGGTGGTTCTGCTGTGTCCTTTAGGGTCGCTATAAGTCAGAATTGACTTTACAGCAACTTTCTTTTTTTCTAACCATCTGTAGACCAAATATTTAATGGATAGTAAATTAGAAATCAGATAGCTCCTTTAGCATCACAGCTCTGAAGTGGTGGGGTTTTTTTTGCTGTTTTTTAAGAATGAGAACAAAGTTAATACCAAGATCCTTTAACTAACTGGCCTTTAAGATTTTCTTTTTTCCTTTGATTTCATTCTCCTTAAGGAGACTAAACATAGAGCTTTTTTTTAAAAAAAAAAAACATTTTTATGACAAGAGTTTTTACTAAAAAGCTTTATAGAAATAAATAACAGGACCAAACAGGGAAATATTTAGTTAAGTGTAGTCATTCTTGATTCCTGTTGTATATTTCCACCTGGAGTTTAGATTCCTTCTGTTGCTTTTTAGAGTGGTGTCAGTACCTAGGGTAGCTCTGTCTGCCCTGCTAAGCTGTATTGCAGGCTCTGGAGACTTCATGATAGGGCATGGGAAAGAAATGGGTCAGGAAGCTGGTAAATTAACTGGTAGCAGTCTTAGTAACCATGTCTGTGTGCTATTTTTCCTTGTTGGTGATTGTTGAAGATCATTAAGTGTTATGCAGACCACTTTAACAGTGCACATTGATAGCTAGGTGTTACTTAATGTTAAAGGTAAAATCCTCAAAGATCATCTAATGAAAAAGACAAACTCTCAAAGTAACAGTCTATGTTTAATAACTTTTCAAGATACTGGTCCACATTCCTTGTAGCCTACTAGAAAAATGCTCGCTTTTTCTTGTTTAGTTAGGTCTTCTGAGTGGCCCTAAATTGTGTAAGACAGCACAAAAGTATTAATACTCAGTTGCCAAAGTTGCAAGCAGTTATCTTTTAAAACTGACCTTAAATTTAGCTCTCTGTTTATATTCCTAATGATATCTGGATCATAACCCTACCTTCTCTTTTGAAGTTCTTTGTAACTGGTTATCATGCCTTTTTTGAGGGACTTTAATTTGTGCATTCTATTTTTTTAATTATGATTGAATGAAAATGTACACATTCCCATATAAATTGGCATGCTCACCTACATGCAGCTCCCAGTGCTCTCCCTGCCTGTTTGCTCTGTACATGTCCTATCCTCCCAACAGCCACCTATCCCCTCCTCTCCACCCACTCTCCTTCCTCCTGCAAAAGGTTAACAGGATGACATCCTATAGATGCACAGAACCATAAAATTCCCACAAGGTACGGTCTCTCTGTGTCAGCAAGTCCAATCCATTGCTATGGGAAAAGTTGACCTTCATTATGATTTATGGATAGGAGCAGCATCAGGGGCAGGGACTATGCTACCACGTGAGCTCCGAAGCCCTTGGACCATCAATTGCTGTCTTTTATTGGAGATCTCAGAGTACACCCCTATTTATACTTGTATTACCAGTGAGACTCAACTTTGTGAGCTCCATCGTGGCTATCACTGGTGGTAGCTCGGCGCCATCTGGTTCTTCTGGCCACAATTCGATGTAGACATCCACTCACGTGGGTCTCTCTGTCTTCTGGATTCTGTTTCCCCCATGGCTATCACTGGTGGTAGCTGGGCGCCATCTGGTTCTTCTGGCCACAATTCGATGTAGACATCCACTCACGTGGGTCTCTCTGTCTTCTGGATTCTGTTTCCCCCATGTCACTATGGACCTTGGTGATCATCCGTTCCTGTTGAGTTGGGACCATTTGCCGTACCCTCAGATGGCAGCTTGGCAGCTTGGCAGCTTTTAAGACCCCAGATGCCACTCACCAACGTGGGGTGTGGAGAGACCTCATTAGCAAAATGCTAGTTGTGCCAATTGGCCTCAATTTCCCCTGAGAGCGTGATCGCCGCCTCCCCCCGCCCCAGCTACTCTGTCCTTGCAACATTGGGTTAAGATGGGAGGAGTACTCAAATTGTGTTGAAGTTGTTATTATTGATCTTCTTTCTTATGTGTGCTGTCACCGATTTCACCCAACCAAATTTCTATTAACTATCTAATCTAAGCCCTCCCCTCCTCACCCTCCCTCCCTTTCCACTCTTGCAGCCGTCAAAGAGTCTTATATGCATGAGTCTGTTTTTTAAGTTCCTGTCATACGGGTCTCATACAGTATTTGTCCTTTTGTTGCTGACTACTTTCACTCAGCATAATGTCCTCCAGTTGAAACCAGGTTAAGAGATGTTTTCCTGCAATCATCGTTGTTCTTTATCACTGCATAGTGTTCCATTGAGTATATATACCAAGTTTACCTATCAGTTCCTCTGTTGTTGGGCAACTGGGTCGATTCCATCTTTTTCCTGTTGTGAACTGTGCTGCAATGAACGTTCGTGTGCATGTATCAGTTGGTGTGAATGGCCTTGATTCTATAGGATATATTCCAAGCAGTGGAATTACTGGGTCAAATCGTATATCTATGTCCATTTTTTTAAGGGAGCGCCAAATTACTTTCCAAAAAGGTTGCACCATTTTGCAATCTCACAAACAGTGTAGGAGAGTTCCAGTCTCCCCACAGACTCTCCAGCATTTGTTGTTTTGCGTTTTTTGGATCATGGCCATCCTTGCTGGGTGAGATGGTATCTCGTTGTTGTGATTTGAATTTCTTTAATAGCTAATGATCATGAGCATGTCCACATGTGTGTTTTTGCTGCCTGGATCTCCTCCTCAGAGAAGTGTCTGTCCATCTCCTTTGCCCATTGCTTGACTGGATGATTTATCTTTTTCTCATTGATATTTTGTAAAACCTCATAGATTATAGAGATCAGGCGTTGGTCCGACATAGAGTTGCCAAATACTTTTTCCCATTCTGTAGGTGGCCTTTTAATTCTGTTGATAAAGTCTTTGGAAGAGCAAAAGTGATTGATTCTTAGTCATTCCCATTTATCTATTTTCTCTTCTCTTGATTGTGGTGTGTTTGACAGATTTTGAAGTCTGCCTGTGTTGTGTATTAAACCTTCCATTGTTGTTCTTACTTTCTCTTGGATGAGCTTTTATCATTTTAGAGTTGATAATTTAGGTCTTCTATCCAGTTTGAGTTGGTTTTTGTATAAGGTGTAAGATACGGATCTTGTTTTAATTTCGTGCAGATGGATATCCAATTTTGCCAGCACAATTTGTTGAAGAGATTGTTTTTACCCCAGTTTAATGTGTTAGAGCCTTGGCGAATATCAGCTGTTCATAGGCAGATGGTGTCATTTCTGGGGTCTCAATTCTGTTACACTGATCTCAGTTTTTGTACCAGTGCCAGGCTGTTTTGACTACTGTGGCAGTGTAATAGGTTCTAAGGTTGGGTAAGGCCTCCGAATGTGTTCTTCTTCTTTAGTAATGCTTTACTTATTCAGGGCTTCTTCCCTTTCTGACAAGGTTGATAATTTGTTCCTCTGTCTCATTAAAAAATGTCACTGGAACTTGTATTGGGATTGCGTTATATAAGTAGATTGCTTTGGATAAAATAGACATTTTCACAATGTTAAGTCTTCCTATCCATGAGCAGGGTAGGTTTTTCCGTTAATGTAAGTCTCTCAGTTTCTTGCATTAAGGGTTTGTAGTTTTCTTTGTAAAGATCTGCTAATTCTCTGGTAGGATTAATTCCTAGGTACTTTATCTTGTTAGAGGCTATGGTAAATGGCATTAACTTGGTGATTTCTTCATTAGTAATCTCGTTGTTGATATAAAGGAATCCTACTGATTTACTTATATTTATTTTGTATCCTGAGACTTTGACGAAGTCCTCTATCAGTTTGAGTAGTTTCCTTATGGATTCTTTTGGATTCTCTGCATATATAATCATATTATCAGCAAACACGGAGATTTTTAGTTCTTCTTCACTGATGGCAGGTACCCTCCATTTCTTGGTCTTGTCTGATTACTCTGGCTAGAACTTCTAGTACAGTACTGAATAGGAGAGGTGAGAGTGGGCATCCTTGTATAGTTCCTGTTCTCAAGGGAACTGTTTCAGTCTCTCTCCATTCAGGATGATGTAGGCAGTTGGCTTTGTATAAATGGCCCTTATTGCATCGAGGAATTTGCTATCTGTTCCTATCTTGCTGAGAATTTTTAGCATGAAAGGATGTTAGACTTTATCAAATGCCTTTTCTGCATCAATAGACAAGATCAGGTGGTTCTTTTGTGATATTTATATGGTTGATCGCATTAATTGTTCTGACAGTGAACCAGCCTTGCATCCCTGGTATGAGTCCAACATGATCATGATGGATTATTTTTTTTATATATTGTTGTATTCTGTTGGCAAGAATTTTGTTGAAAATTTTTGCATCTAGATTCACAAGTGATATTGGTCTGTAGTTCTCCTTATTTGTTGGGTCTTTCCCTGGTTTTGGTATCAGGGTTATGCTGGCTTCATAGAATGAATTTGGGAGTATTCCATCCCTTTCTATATTGTGAAATAGTCTGAGTAGTATTGGAGATAACTCTTCTCTAAAAGTTTGATAGACTTCTGTGGTGAAGCCATTTGGGCCTGGGCTTTTTTGGTTGACAGTTTTTTGATGACTTTTTCAATCTCCTCCTTTGTGATGGATTTATTAAGTTGTTCTGCTTCAGCTTGTGATAATTTGGGTAGGTGATAATGAATCAAGGAATTTGTCCATTACCTCTAGGTTTTCAAATTTGTTAGAATACAGTCTTTTGTAGTATTCTGTTATGATATTTTTGATTTCTGTTGGATCTGTTGTGACAACTCCCCTCTCATTTCTTATTTGGGTTATTTGTTTCCTGTTTTTCTTTAGTAAGTTTAACCAGTGGTTTGTCAATTTTGTTGATCTTTTCAAAAAACCAGCTTTTGGTCTTTTCAATTTTTTCAGTTGTTGTTCTGTTGTTTAATTCATTTAGTTCTGCTCTAATCTTTATGATCTGTTTTCTTCTGGTGCCTGAGAGGTTCCTCTGTTCTCTCTCTGCTTGTTCAAGCTGTATGGTCAGTTCTTTGATTCGATTTCTTTCTTCCTTCCAGATGTGTGCATTTATGGAGATAAACTGAACTCTCAGCACTACTTTTCAGTATCCAACAGGTTCTGGTAGGAAGTGTTTTGGTTCTTGTTGGAATCCATAAATTCCTTTATTCTATAACCCATGATTTTTTGAGCAAGATGTTGTTCAGTTTCCGTGAGTTCCACTTTGTTTTTTCTGCAATTGATTTCCACTTTTATGGGTTTATGATCTGAGAAGATGCTTTGCATTAATTCAGTGGTATAGATTTTTTTGAGAATTGCTTTATGTCCTAACACATGGTCTATTCTGGAGAATATTCCATGTGCACTGGAGAAGAAGGTGTAGTTGTCCGCTGATGGATAGAAAGTTTTGTATATGTCTGTCTTAGTCAGCTAGGGCTGCTGTAACTGGAATACCACAGAGTGGATGGCTTAACAAAGGAAGGTTTATTCTTACACAGTGTGGTAGGCTGCAAGTCCATATTCAGGGTGTCCGCTCCAGGGGAAGGTTTTCCCCCTTGTCGGTTCTGGAGGAAAGTCTGGTATTGCATCAGTCTTTGTCCAGGGAGCATCTTGGCACAGGAACCTCAGGTCTGAAGGATGTGCTCTTCTCCTGGTGCTGTTTGCTTGATGGTGGGAGGTTCCCAGTTCTCTGCCTGCTTCTCTCTCCTTTTATCTTTTGCAGTGTGAAAGGGTTAAGGGTGGAGCAAGCCATACTGAGGGAAACTCCCTTTACAGTGGAGCAGGGAGGAGATCTTTTAAAGGGAATTACAGTCCCACCTTAATCCTTTAAGGTACAGCATAGGAAAGCCACAAAATGGAGGACAGCACAAGATACTGGGAATCATGGCCCAACCACATGGCTACACATTTTTCAGGGGACACGATTCAATCCATGACAATGTCGATGAGGTCTAGTTGGTTAATTGTGGCAGTAAGATCTTCTGTGTCTTTATTGAACTTTTCACTAGACGATCTGTCCAGTATTGAGAGTACGTTGTGGAAACCTCCTACTATTATTGTGGAGTGATCTATGTCCTTTTTGAGTATAGTCGATGTTTCTTTGACATATTTAGGTGCTCTAATATTAGGTGCATAAATATTTAATATTGTTAAGTCCTGCTTTTATATTGAACTTTTCAGTAATAAATAGTGACCCTCTGTGTCCATGATGGTGGATTTTACATTAAAATCAATTTTATCTGAGATTAGAATTGCCACACCTGCTCTTCTTTGTTCATTGTTATCTTGATATATATTCTCCCACTGGTTAATTTTCAGTTTCTTCCTATCTTTAAGTCTAAGGTGAGTTTCTTATAGGCAACATATAGATGGGTCATGTCTTTTGATCCAAGATGTCACTCAGTGTCTCTTTATGGGAGTATTCAGTCCATTCACATTCAGTGTAATTATTGATAGGTATGTGTTCAGTGCTGCCATTGTGATATGTTTATTTTTGTGTTGATATTTTCTCTGTTGTTCTTGTCTGTTCTGCAACCTTCTTTGTGAGTTGATCGTTCACTTTTTTCAGGGTTGGTTTTGTGGTTGTTGAGGCTCCTGTATTACATGTCTTGATACGGTATGTTGCTTTTTTATTGTGTTGTATGGCTGCCCCTATCATCCCACTTACTGAACTATATATAAACCCGATTTTGATTGCTACCAGTCTTGCCAACTTCCTCTCCATCTGGAAGGACTACAGAGGCTGTAGTACATCCCTGTTTTTAATATGATGATATCATAGTTTACGTGATATAATTGGTAGATCGTTTCTTTCACTGTTATAGCTTTGATTGTGTTTTGAGCATTCCTTGACTAAGTAGGATTCTGGATAATATGTCCTTCTAAAATACAAAGTTAGCAGTTTTGTCCTTCCAAGCCAAGAAATTCTTTCAGTGTTTCTTGTAGCTTTGGTTTGGTTTTTACAAAGTCTCTGAGTTTCTGTTTATCTGGGAATGTCTTCATTTCATTTTCATATTTGAAAGGATATATAATTCTTGGTTGGAAGTTGTTCTCCTTCAAGGCTTTGAATATCTCATGCCACTATCTCCGTGCCAGCATCGTTTCTGCTGATAAATCCGATGAAAGCCTACAGGGTTTCCCTCTGAATGTCAACTTTGCTTTGAGTCTTGGTGCATTTAAGAGTTTCTGCTTATGTTTCATTTTGTTAAGCTTGATTGTAATATGTCTTGGAGTCTTTCTGTTGAGGCCTATATTCGGTGGTGTTCAGTATGTATCTTGGATATCTATATTCTCTTCTTTCATAATTTCTGGGAAGTTTTTTGTCAGCAGTTCAGCACCGATACTCTGTGTTCTCAGATGTCTAGCCCTGTTCAGGAACTCAAATTAATCACAGATTGTTCTTCTTAATAGAGTCCCACATGCTTCTTAATCCTCTTTCATTTTTCTTGTTTCTTTTTTCTGAGTTCTCCCCATAGATGCTGGAGCCAGTTGCTGTGTCTTCCAAGTTAGGAGTTCTCTTTTCCATTTGTTCCCTTCTGTTTTCTTGGCTTTGAGTTGAAGTTTCTGTGTCTTTGATTTTGTACTTGATCTGTTGGATTTCCAAGTACTGATGTTCCGTCAGATCAAACAGCTTGCTTAATTTTTCATTTTGCTCTCCTGCATTTTGTATAAGGTCTAGGAGGGCTCTGTATATAATCCTTTTGTATTCACCTTCTGATAGTTTCAGAAAAGCTTTGTCTGCGAAGTTCTGAGGTGGTTTCTTTTGGCGGCCTTCTGATGCCATGGGTGATTTCCGGGCTACCGTCTTCTCCAATGTTTGTTGCTTTTGGGGCTTCATGTGAGTCAGTACAGGCTGGGAGAGATGCTGTGCAGATGGACCATAGTTGTTTGTCTAGGCTTTCTTAAAATGAGAAGTAAAAAATATTTGACAGCTTCCAAAGTCAGTCAGGTTTTCAGGTGTATATGTCCCTCTTCCCAGCTGGCAAAGTAAGCACGTCTATATTGAACCCCAGATGCTATAAACTAGCTCAAAATACAGAAAGTCTACTGGCCTGCTGGCCTCTGCTGTCAGGCCCCAGCTGTAGGCAACACTGTGTAGAATTGTGCTTTTCTTCTGGAAAAGCAGTCTCTTCTGTGTAGGAACTGCCTCCGAGCCCAAGAATTAGGTCCAGCTGAGACTTCCATATGGATGACTCTGCCTCCTAGCGAAACAAGATGGTGTCCTGCACAAGCTTGCCAGCCAGCTGGGACAAAGCTTCCAGCAAAAAGAGAGGCCAGGAGTGCCGAAATTCCCAGAGTCCATAGCCTCCACCATTGGGCCTCAGCCCCAGGTGACACTGTGCAAACCCCTGCTGGAAAAACACTCTCCCCTGGCAGGCGCCACTCCCCAGCCTAGGAACCACGTCCGGCCAGGACCTCTGCCTGGCCTTCTCTGTTTCCCAGTGGATCAAGATGGCGTCCCACACAAGTGTGTCTATATGACAACCACAGGGCAGAAACAGAAAGATAGGTCAGGGGATCCGAGGTGTATAGAGTCCAAGGCCAGGCTCTCAGGACCTGGTAATTACGCTTGCCAGTCCCACCAGCAATGCATCTGAGACCAGCAGCTAGTCAAGTCCCAGCTCTGCCCACCAGCCAAGATGGAGGAAAAAAAATCAAAATGATGAGTTTCCTTCGGTCTGTGCAAGCTTCTTCTCACTGAAAGTAGGGTCAGTGAAAGAGGAGGTTTTGCATTCACTGGTATGAAGTCCAAATTAGCAGCCCTGTGCTACATCCCAGAAGGCTCCATTTAATTATCATTTCAGGTCTTGGTTTCCAGAGGGATTTAGGGAGACATGCATTTAGTTTGTCATCTTGACTCCGCCCCAGTTGATAACATTCTTAAATATTCTGTTTTCAGTGATCTCTTGGAGATGCTTGTTACGCAGGTAGGTTTATTGGCAAGAAACTCTGATTTAGGCCTGGAGGTTTGTATTTTTTATAAGCATCCTAGGTAGTTCTGATTGAGACAGACAATAGTGCATACATTGCAAAATACTGACTTCTAGGAGTTTTCTACAGATGTTTAAGAGAGTGCTGTGGTTAGCATTATGTCAACCATCTTAAAATATTTAAAACATAAAAGGTCCTCTTTGAACTAAGGGTCATGTCTTGAGAAGCATGCCAGGCTTTTTAGTGTTTCTTTTTGGCAAAGTTTTTATTGAACAGCTTTAATATTTAGCACAAAATCTATTTTATACAGTCCTAATCCACTTTAAAGGCATTTTCATTAGTTTGTGGACTTTTTAACTGTTTAAAAGAAAAATATTCACAATTAAAGGTACTGATAATTTTATAATGTGTTGAAACACATTAACACTGTATTTTTCATTAAGTGCATTTAATCTTTGTTTTTTTTTTTAAAAGTTTCTTCATGTCTTAGACATGGAGAATTGTTTTTTCCCCTATATTGGAGATACAAGGTTTTTAAAAGTAGTCCTATTAGAATATTACTGTTGTTGAATGACAAGTAAGGTAACTCAGAGGAAAATAGTAAGTCTCACAGCATTGTTAAAAAATTTTCTTCTTATTTTTTGGGTTACTTTAATTAAACTTTAACTTTGTATAAAAACATAAAAAGTAGAATTCTGTTGTATTATATCCTCACTGAGATGAATCATGATCACATTTAGCCTATGCAGAGAATAAAAAAATGTACTCCTAAAAATCAAACTGCCCCAGTAGTTATGATTTTGTTTTATTAACAGAAAGTAGAAAACTACTTTTTTCAGATTAAACCAATTAGTAAATGGCTATAGTTGGAAGAAATATTTGATATGGTTTGATAAATTAAATTATTCTTGTTGAATAATACACACCAAATCTGAAATGACTCACTTGGAAGTTTATTTATTGGTTGCATCTAATTCTTCTTGAAAAATGTGTAACAATCTCAGAAAATATTCCAACTGAGTTAAAAAGAAATCAGTGTCAGTAGCTTATGGTGCTTTAGCTGAAAAGGGTACTTTACAACTAAGAACATATACACAAATAACTGAAAAGTGTGACTTCAAATATTTGAAGAAAACCACTGTGGGCTTAACCTTTGTTGTTGATGCTCTCTGTATTACTGTTGTTGGACTCTCCCTCCAGAGCAGTGCATCCTTTAGTAATGATTGAGAGATAGGAACAGGGGTTGAGGCTGCAGGGAGCTGGAATAGAAGCAGCAGAGTCATTAAATAAAAATTGCCAGTACTCCCAGCTAACAGAGACATGGGGAAATGTTCTTGATCTTTAGCAGTTAAAGAAATGCAAATCAGATACCACCTCACCCCAACAAGGCTGGCAGTAATCCAGAAACACAAAATAAGTATTGGAGAGGTTGTGGCATGCTTATGCACTGCTGGTGGAATTGTAAAATGATACATCCACTTTGAGAAACATCTGCTTTTGGCACTTAAAAAAACTAGAAATAAAAGTGCTGTGCAACCCAGCAATCCCATTCTTTGCAAGTATGTACTAAAATAAGAAGCATTACAGGAACAGACATATGCACACCCATGTTTGCTGTAACATTGTTCACAGTAGCAAAAAGATGGAAACAATCAAGGTACTCATCAACAGATGAGTGTATAACCAAATTGTGGTACATACACACAATGGAGTACTATATAATGACAAACAGCAATGGTAAATCTGAGAAACATCTCACATGGATGAATCTGGAGGTCATTATGTTGAGTGAAATAAGCTGCAAAAGGACAGATATTGTATGAGACCACTATTATAAGCATTCAGGAAGATTTAAACACAGAAGGAAGTATTCTGTGTTTGGAGGATAAGAAAGGATGGGGAGGGAAATGCACTAATAGTAGACAAAGGTCTTCTTGAGTGGAGAGAAAGAAGATAGCATGTAGTACAGGGAAGTCAGCCCAACTGGACTAAAACGCTGAGGCTTTTCCTGAACACACGTGTCTCAGTCATCTAGTCCTGCTGTAACAGAAATACCACAACTTGATGGCTTTAAAAAGAGAAATTTTATTTGTCACCATCCAGTCAGCTAAAAGTCTAAATTCAGCCTGTCACCTCCAGGGTAAGGCTTTCTTTGCTGGATCTAGAAGAAGGTCCTCATGGAAACTCTTCCCCTGGACTGGAAGCTTCTGAAGCACAGGGACCCTGGTCTTTTCCAAAGGATGCACCCAACTTCCAGCACAGCTGCTTGGTGGTATGAGGTCCCCAAATCTCTCTGCTGTGTATCTCGAGAGACTGCCTCAAGACACAAAACAATCTTACACATTGATCCCTGCCCTGTCAACATAACTGCTGACTATTCACCCTCATTAATGTCATAGAGGTAGGGCTTACAACGTGGAGGAACATCACACTGTACCAGAAATCATGGCCTAACTAAATTTCTACACGTATTTTGGGGGGAACACAGTTCAATCCGTGACGTTCTACTCTTTGTTCCCTGAAGAAAATCACATACTTTCAACATGTGAAACATACTCACCCCATCACAGCAAAAGTCCTGAAGTCTAAAATCCAGACATTCCTTTTCAGCTGTGAAATCTAGAAAACAGGTTGTCTGTTTCCAAAGTACAGTGTCAGAACAGATGGGCACAAGTAGATGTTTCCATTACAAATGGGAGAAAGAGGCAAAACAGGCAGCAAAGCAAGTTAGTAGAACATATTACATTAGCTGTCGCAGCTTTGAAAATAATATTCCATTCTCTGAGACATTTTACACAATGTGCCTGCCCACCAGACTCTAGGTATTGGCCACAACATTCAAACACTTTGAAGGACAGAGGAGCTGGGACCTGGGAACCATAGTTTCAGGGGATATTTAGCTCAGTTGGCATAACTGAACTTTTGTTAAGAAAATGTTCTGCATCTCACTTCAGTGAGTGGTATGTGGGGCGTTAAAAGCTTGCAAGCAGCCATCTAAGATGCATCAGTTTGTCCCAACCCACTTGGACAAAATGAAAATGAAGTACACCAAAAACGTAAGGAAAATATTAGCCCAAGAGTAAAGGTCCATATAAACCAGAGACTGAGCCAGCCTGGGAAACACTGGTGGAGTAGTGGTTAAGTGCTACATCTGCTAGCTGGAGGTCACCAAATCTGCCAGGCGCTCTTTCAAAACTCTGTGGGGTAGTTGTTCTCAGTCTGTAGGGTTGCTGTGAGTTGGAATCAACTCAGTGACAGTGAGATTTTTGGTTCTACCAGCCTGAGACCAGAAGAACTAGATAATGCCTGACTACCACTAGTGACTGCCTTAACAGAGAAGAACACAAGAGTCCTGGACGGAATGGCAGAAAAGTATGGAGCAGAACCCAGATTGACGTAAAGAGACCAGACTTGATGGTCTGACAGAGACTAGAGGAACCCCAAAATGGTTCTCCCCAGACACTCTGTTAACTCAGAACTAAAACCATTCCAGAAGCTCACTCTTCAGATGAAGATTAGCCAGGACTGTAAAACAAAAATAACACACATGAGCAGTGTGCCTCTTAAGTTTTATTCAGATATACAACATCAAATGAGTGGCTTCTGTTCAGAGGCAGAAGGAGAATCAGGAATGGACAACTGGTTGGAACCTGGCGTAGAAAGAGGGAATGTGCTGTCACATTGTGGGAATTGCAACTAATGTCATAAAACAATATGTGCATAAATTTTTGTTTGAGAAATTGAGCTGTAAACTTCCACCTAAATCACAATTTTTTAAAAAAAATAGTCAATACTCTACCTTACTTGGCTGTACATTAGAACTCCGAGCATCTCTCTCAGGTATCCCCACGTACTAGTCTTCTAAACACCTAACACCACACTTCGTCCTTAGTGAAAACATGTTTAATACTGGAAGATACAGGTGCTTCATGGGTTTATGCTATGATAGATACTTTATGTAATCGTTGAAGGAGACCTCTCTTTTGTGACCTGGAAGCTTTCACTCCTGAGAACAGTGTACCTTAGTTAAGGGATGGATGAAAGGGAGGGGTAAGTCTGTCAGAGAAGGGTGTGTGTAACTTGGATGTTTTAAGGCAGATCACTTTAGGCAAGAGTTGAAATTATTCCTTTGGAACTGCCAGTGCTGAGGTCACTCTTTGAATGCGTTGTGAAAATATGGACCCTAATTTGAAGACCACGGAACTACAGACAGTCTTTTTGAAAATGTATCACTTTTTATTTATTTTTTAAAATAATTACTAATGGTCTCTAGGTTCTCTGAAAACTGAGAAAGAAAGAATTTTATTGATAATTAGATCATTTATTTACCTACTGATAGCTAGTGGAGCTATGTTTTTTCATTGCCTTTACATCGTGTTTCTCTCTCTCCCTCTGTCTCCTGTTTGTTTCTTTCTCACATACACCTATTCAAAATTTATAGTTACGTTAGCCTTTGTATGGCAGTATGCACTTTGGTTTTAGAATTTAAGCTAGAAATTTTAATGTTAAACATTGAATAGTAAATCAGCTTAGCTTACCTTTTATAAGATAGTTTTGGGTAGACTGCAGACTGTTGAACCATGGATTAAAGAATAAAAATACCTGGTTTGTATGTCTAAAAATGTTACTGTTGAGCAGTGTTGCACACTCCTGTAGGGAGTGTGATTGGGAGCAACAGAAAGGAAGGTCATGTCCGACATCAAAGAAGGTTCAACAGGAGATTTTAAAGGGAAGAGGGAAAAGAAGGGGTCGTATCTAGATTGTTGACCTCAAGAAAGGACTGTAATCCCTGGGGAACAGATAAAACCAAAACTAAACCCACTGCCGTTGAGTTGATTCAGACTCATAGTGACCATGTTGAACAGTAGAACTGCCCCATACAGTTTGCAGGGAGTGCCTGGTAGGTTCAAACTGTGACCCTTTTGATCAGCAGTTATAGCACTTAACTGCTAAGCCACCAAGGTTTCCGGAGACAGACAATCCTTTTTTTGTCAAACCTGCTTCTTACAGTTGTTTTCTTCTGCCTCGTCTCTTACTTGTACTGTTTACATAGAGAAATCACATCTTATTGGTGACTTCTCTCAATTGGCTATCAGTTGGCACAGTATCACACCACTTATAACTGTGATGTTGTGCTCTGAGTTTGGGACCGTTCCTTTCTGTTACCTCTTTTCCATGTGCTGGTTAATTTATTTTTTCTGTTAACTAGAGTCCTCTCCATCCTGTATTCTTGGGAAAACAGAACAAAGTTCCTATAAAGGATCTCTGGTGGCACAGTGTTTAAAGCACTTGGCTACTAATTGAATGGTTGGCAGTTTGAACTCTGCAGAAGAAAGATGTGACAGTCTGCTTTCATAAAGATTGCAGCCTTAGAAACTCTATGGTGCAGTTCTACTCTGTCCTATAAGGTTGCTATGAGTCGGAATCAGGTAATAGAGCAAATGATTAGATATGCACGTTTTCAGAGACTGATCTTCAGAACTGTGTTGGTACATGACAGACTTTTCGCTAAGGGAAAATAAGGCTAATTACGTAAAATTTAAAAAGGTAAAAAAATTAAATTTTTTCAGTCATGTTTTTTACTTTTTGTTCAGATGTCCTTTCTTAAAAATATGGTAGAAGTGGGGATTTGTCTTTGGTTTTAATGCTGTCACTTGGCAAAATAAACCACTGGGAACTCTGTTTCCTCTGTTATTTTGGGGGGGGGAATTTTTATTGGTCTTTGAAATTTGTTGAGATGAAATTATTTTGAAAAATTTTTTCTGAAAATTGCTATATATCTGCATAATGAGCTATCAAACCATTGGAGCAAAAGTATTTAAGCAGTTACTAAGTTTTTTCTTTAGGAAAACTAGACTATACATAATTTAAATAAACTGTGATTGCCTTCCGTTACTCTCACACTGTATGCCCTGTAGTACAGCAACAGAGAACTTCACAGTGAGGAGACAGTAGTCGGGTGATGGCTCCTGGAAACTAACCCTTGAAAGAGAGTCCTGGATGGTATCTAAGTATCTCTTTGTGGATTTATTCTAGTTATGTTGTAGACTTTTTTCTTTCATTAGGCCTTTTAATTTCTTTGGCAAGTTTGCATTTAATTTCGCAGACACAATGTAAATTAGTTTTTCCAGGCATCTAGGAAAAAAAAAGTTTTACTTGGAAGGAAAAGTAACGCTAAATGGGATGACAAGTAAAATACAGTCATTTTCTCTGAGGCTTCTACATTTCTTGCACGGTTTTGCTGTCTGGTTTTCTAACTTTCCCTTTAATAAAGTGAATGGAAGTATGGTGCTGATTCAAAATTGAGAGATTTAAAAAGTCAATTCTATTGATGAGAGGTTTCAAAAATGCATTTTTAGATATACACAAACATTTTCTGCTGATACTTTGAGTATCAGTTCATTTGGTCAACAGGTAGTTTTTACAACACTGTTGCCACTAGGGCAGCCATATTCTTTGTTAATCTGAGCTTCTTGTATAAAGTCAGTTATTCAAGACTATTAATTAAAAAGTAGTTAATTGGATAATTTCTTTTTTACAGATGAAAAATCAAAAATCTGACAAAACCTTTGCACCCCCTCACTAGAAAAATGTCCTCACGCATGTTTTGATATGTAGTCACAGGGCATTCATGGGCTCTCTGTGTGAGGCATGTATAGTTAAGGATGATTTGATGAGCTGCTATCGAATAATGACATTTATATTTGAAAATTTGCTGTTTCAGTTGACCCTACTTTTTGAGTTAAGTTACTATGTCTGGCTTAGTGTTTAAAGTTTACCCATCTTCTGATTAACTACTAAATTGGTCAAATATGCAGGTTTGTGTATAGAAGTTAAGTTTTCTTTTGATGAAGAAATACCCTTGAGTTGAATAACATTGCAGTTTATACTAGTTACAAAAACAGGTTATCTTGACCACACTAGGACATCATATCTTGGTCCTTTTTTGCTAAGAAAAATTTCCCATAACTTACTGATAGCAAATTTCTACCCTTTTCAGTCTTGCTTAGTAGTTGCAGCTGGATGTTTTGTCCTTCTTGATAGAGAATAGTGCAGTAATGGTCAGATACTTTCAACCTAGTGAGAAACCACCACATTTAAAGTATGTCAAATAAGAGTTAAAGTTACTAGTCCTTGAATTTATGGGTCAGATATAAGGCCTGGTTTTAGTTTTTAAGCCATGAGTTAATTCTGTATTTCTGTATTTTAAAATTGCCTTATTGAGATTAAAATTTGATAAGGTGTATATAATTCAGTGGTCACAGCCTGTTTTATGTGGCAGCAAAATAAACTTTCTTTATCAACAAATCCAGAGAAAGACTTGCATGTTTTAAATTGTCCCCAGTGTGTTGAACAGTTTTCAAAGACTCTGAAAGCCACAGCTCCGTTTTGTTTCTCCCCTGGGACTGTTCATTTGTATCTACAGGTATACTAGCCTTAAAATAGAGCTCAACTCTAAATACTTCTCAACATGAAAATTTTGAACACATTGTGCAAAGATTTGAGCCTATTTAGACTTTTAATATCAGTGGAGTGTATTTTTATTTAAATTGCGTTTATTTTCTGACATTTTAAAATGAGTAATTGTCAGAATACTTGTTTCTGGTCATCTCTGGTGTATTATTGTTGCTTTTTCATTACCTAACATCTTTATAACAAGACAATGCAATATTTAAGTGGAATGAATTTGCAAGGGCACTTAAGTTAAACTAAAGCCAAACTCATTGCCATCTAGGAGACTGACTCACAGCGTGCTTGCAGGACGGACAGAACTGCCCCATAGTGATTTCACGGCTGCCATGTCTTCGTCCCGCAGAATGGTGGGTGGGTTTGAGCTTCTGAGCCCTGAGTTGGCAGCTGAACACTTTTAACCACTGTGCCATCAAAGCTCCTAAAAGTTACCATCAGGGCCCTGGAAATACTCTGCATATGTAAATGAAGAGTGCTCTAGAGTTATACTGACTGAGAGTTGTTCCAGCATATCAGTTTAGTCTTCAAATTAAGTTTGAATTATTAACTCACTATAATTGTAGTAATTATGGCGTAAGTTGTTGTCTTAGAAGAAAAGATTGTAATACTTGGATTTTTAGAACTGAAAATATTCTACACATATTAACTTCAGGAACTAAATTTCCTTTTCCCTCAAAATTAAATGTTGTTTAAATAAAGTATAAAATTAAGTAGTTTTCTTCTCATTTTTCATTCTGACTGTATTTTGAGAATGTTCCCTTCAACAGTTTCTGTAGTGTATCATTTTAACATGCACTGGATCTAGAGAAATATCCTGCTAACAGTTGCCTTTGTTATTTATAGCTTTTCTCATAGTTACGTATTTCCTAGCTATCTGAGTTCCAACATGAAGCCGCATGGGAGGAAATTCTAGTTTATAAACATGTTTAGACATTTTAAGTTTTGAAAATTTTAGCCCATTTATAAGCTGCTGGCATCCAGTTGATGTCGATGCATAACGATCCTATGGAGCAGAGTAGAATTGTCTCATAGAGTGAGTTCAAACTGGTGAGTTCAAACTGCCAACCTTTGGGTTAGCAGCCATAGCATTTAACCACTATGCTGCCAGGGTTTCCAGCCCATATATACACATACTTAAAATCTGTATTCTGTATTCTTTAAGATGGTGTTAAATCTATTACTATTTTGAAACTTAATTTGAAAAAGCAGAGAATTTACAAGTGGCATGTAGCATATTACTAATTTTTATTAACTGCTTCACAGAGTTTTCATTTTCAGACGTTTAATGATTGTCTTTACTATACATGACAGAAGCCCTCTGGCACAAATGGAAGAAGAAAGAAGGGAGCATGTAGCCAAGATGAAGAAGATGGAGATGGAGATGGAGCAGGTGTTTGAAATGAAGGTTAAAGAAAAAGTTCAGAAATTGAAGGACTCTGAAGCTGAGGTAATCAGTCTAAGATTTCAATCTCGTGGAATTCCCCACTGTGTTAGACAACAGTGTTCCTTTTTTTAAATAATAATTTCAAATAAAAGTCATAGATAATAATCAGCTTTTTATATATTTTAAATAAATAAATGGAGAAATAAAAGCAAGGGCTGTGTTTTTAATAAAGTAATATGTACTTCAATATATAAGTGCTTGGACACAAGATACTAGATAATCATAATGCTTTAAATATTAGTTGTAGTTACAGTGAGCAAGTTTGAATTATGAAAAGTAAAATTAAAGCCATTCTACATATAAACTATAAGAAAAAGAATTTTGCATATATATGAAAATAATGAATCTTAGGATAAATAATAATAAACCAGACTTAATTATAAAAAGAATCATGCTAAAATAATTCCCAGTGTAATAGTACTGGGCTGGGTAATGACAATGCATCCTAACAAACACATGTACTCTTCTTGGAATCCCTCTAGATGTTGAGCATACATTTAGTCTATATTAGCTAAAAGGAGTTTGGAGATACGTCTTTAGTGGGTGATGAGAAAGTTTTATTATTGTGCTGGAAATTATTTTTTAAATATGTGGGATGACAGTAATATGGAATATTCTTGAACAGCCTTTAATGATAAAATTCAGTGAAATCCCAGTCATTTTATATGGTTCCACTAATGAAATAATAATCTGTATCTAAATATATTAAAAGGAGAGTTAGATTTATTCTGTTAAACATCTCTACAGTTGGTCTCATGGCTTCTGTAATTACTGTGTAAGACACTAAAACTAAATATTTAGCTAGGAGTACTCTAATCCATTGAAAAGACAGACAGTGTGAAGTAAAGTATTCAGTAATTTTGAAGAAGTGATTTTTCTTTCGTATCAAAATTTCCCTTACTGAGTCTTTCCTGTCATTTTTCTGTAGAAACTTTACTGTTGTTACATTTGTCATGGTTTTAATCCAACAGGGATATGGAATTTATTATTTTTATTTTTCCAGACTTTTATTCCATGTATCCATTTGAGTCTGTACCCCTTCACTAATAAATAATCTAGAAAATTCTTATCAGAAGGGAAGAGGAAAAAGCAAGGAATAATCAAGAGTCAGCTACATTAGATATCTGCACATTTATTTTCCAGTGAGAATCTAAAAGTAAATTTAACTTACTTTTTTATAGACATATTTTAGGGCTGACTCCTCAGAGTAAATATTATAAACAAGTGATTGTGAAACTGTAGCCAGAGAACCTCCTCAGAGTGTCGTGATGACTGAGGATGTTAAACACAGTCCACTGAAAGTATAGACTCTGAGCATTGAAGGAAACTGTGAAATGATCTGGGCCAAGACCCTCCCAATACTCTAAATTTTAAATTTTGTCTTACTAAACATGCCCGTTCCTAGCTCCTGTTGTTTAGTGGAACTGTGTCTCTTAGCAGTTTGTAGGTGTAATGTTTAGAAAGCATTCCAGTATTAAAAACACAAACGAACTCATTGCCATCAAGTTGGTTCCAACTCCTAGCAGTACTGTGGGACGGGGAGCAACTAGTGGATTCAGACTGCTGATCTTGTGGTTAGCAGCTGAGCTCTTAATTGCAGTGCCACCAGAGCTCCTCACAGTATACAGAAGTGTGGAAGTATATAGGCTAAGAAGCCCATTTGACCTTGCTTAATAAAACTTTTTTTCCTGAAAGTCATTTCTGTGGATTTATTTGCTTGGTGCACAGATGCTAGTATCAAGGAGCATGGTGTTCCATGGAATACCAGCCGAGGAAGTGCTTGAATAGAAACAACACCAAGTGCTGTTTAAGTGCTTATTGTGTGTCGGGCATGGCACTAAGCATCTTTCAGGTGTTACCTCATTTAGTTCACACCATGGTCCTGTGAGGTAAAGCTCCCCTATATACACGGGAGGAAGGATAAAATAACTTGGTCATCGCTGCCTAGATGGTACATGGTAGAGCCTGCATTTGAACCCAGCTAATCAAAGGTCTTGAATTTGCTCTTAATCACTAGGCAGGCCCACAGTCCTTCATCTGCAATTTCAAAATCTAAAAATCTGTGAAAACTGTTAAACCTGACATGAATTAATAGTCTTTGCCCCACTTAATGTGAGTATTTGCATATTATTGAAAGATAGTATGTTGATTACAAAACGGCCTCAGAGGTGTTTTGTAAAATATGATACATACATATACCTTTCTGAATAGTACTGCCTTTATAAAATCTGAAAAATTCTAAACTTCAAAACATACCTGACTGTTAAGAGTTTCTTGAGTGCACGAGAATGTGACCTCTGTTTTTACTTGCATGTAACACAAAAATTAATTATGTGTGGATATATAATTTTAGAGTATGACGGCCCCTATGAGCCTTCCCTGTGTGCCCCTCTGCAATTATATCCCTCTCTTTGTGGCAGTGACCAGGATTCTGAATAGTGTGTGTATGTCTCCCTTACATTTAAAAAATTTTTTTATGTTCTTTACTGATACTTTCTTAGTAACCTATTTGCTGTTATCAGAAAGATGTCACTGTAGGTTTTTTTTTCAGAAAGATTGATTTGTGCGTAACTGAAATTATTTACATAATGAGCCACTGGACTTAAGCTCTTTGCTTCTGCAGTTCCTTTGTAAGAGTGTTGCCCGTCTCTCAGCCAGCATCCTTTACAGCATTGTTTCTCACTGTTGGAAGGGCCACCTGTATTAGAACCTCTGGGTTTGTAGAAAATGTGGATTACTAGATTTAAAATCCAGAGATTGTAATTCAGTATGTGTGGGATGAAGCCCAGTATTCCATTTTATGTTTTTGAACAACCATCCCAGTAATTTGTATAAAGACTAATGTTTGAGAACCACTGCTTTGCAAGAATTAGTGGACCTGGTGATCTCAGAGCTCTTAAATTCTTGACCCTGTCTCAGCCTTCTAAACTTGGAATCAGGAGAGTTCTGGTTCTGCCACTTACTTGCTAGTGATCTTGGACAAGTTGCTTCAACTCCACCACTGTTTCTTCAGCTGTACAGTGTTGTCTTCCTTGCCCAGTCTCCAAACAGGCTTGTAAATTAAAAAACAGAGAGAGAGAGACAGTGTATCTCCATTATAAGATGCTACACAACTATTGTTACACTTTTTTTCCTGTCTGCCAAGGTTTCTTCTGTGGGTCACTGACCTTTGGGGTGGCAGGTCCTTCATAGAGGGAATTCTAGACGGTGCCTTCCAGGTGGTATTCTTAATTTATAACACTGGTATTCATGTTTATACTTTTTAACATTAGGATACCTATCCTGCCCAGATGAGACATACTTCTGTGCCTGGTTTTTTAAAACAGTTTTATATGTCATACTATTTCCTTTCATGATTTAGCTCCAGCGACGTCATGAACAAATGAAAAAGAATTTGGAAGCACAGCATAAAGAATTAGAGGAAAAACGTCGTCAGTTTGAGGATGAGAAAGCAAACTGGGAAGCTCAACAACGTATATTAGAACAACAGAACTCTTCAAGGTAACTAATATCAAATTCCTAAAAATGTTTTGAAGAATTGTTTTCGTATTTGTTGTTTAAAAAAAGAATTTATAATAATAGGTTTAAAAACCTTCACCCATTATCATACATCCCAAACATAGTTATTTTCCTTGATGAATCTTTTTTTATATGGATGGATTGAGTTTGTGTACTTTAACTTTTTTCACTATAAAAATTTTTCATGACTTAGTCTTCATAATTATAACTCAGAATCATAGTACTGTCCCATTTGACTTACTGTAATAGATTTCTTGTTCTTTACCCCCAGTTGTTGGGTGTAGTGGTTTTCAGTGTTGAGTTACTTCCTTAAGACAGCAGCCTTAAAAAAAGAAAAAAAAAACCTAATTTTTACTATGGGTTATTAGTTACTCCTTCTTAATTTATAGAAAATTGAATGTCTGTTTTTTGAGGGTTTATTCCTGTCGCATTCCAAAAAAAAAAATATTGCTGTCAAGTCAATTTGAAAAGTTATATCGCTCCAAAAATCCAGTAGTTTTCTTTCATTCAAGATTAGACAGGTATTCTCTAAGAAGTACCCTTCTAGTAACTGTTTCTCCAAAGAAGAAGTAAACATGTTTGCAAAAGCAGATACATTTCAGGATACAAGTGATGTCAGGAGAAATGGGTACCCTATTTGGTGTCAGTTGGTCTTTTTCAACTTGTGCTGTTTCATGTAGGAAGAATTGTCTTTGGATATTAAAAATGAGATCTTACCATACTTCTGTACTGCTTATCTTCAGGTTTTGGCAGTAATGTCTAAAAAAAATACTGTAGTCAAGTACTAACCTATTAAGTCACTTCTAAATCTTGTAATTTTTAAAGTGAAAAAGATAATGTTTTAAAATCAAACATAGTTTTAGTTGAGTTAGCTATTCATGCATTATCTGTAATTATTATAGAATATTATAGTCACTCATCTTATTTTTCTTTAATCATTCAGAACTTTGGAAAAGAACAAGAAGAAAGGAAAAATATTTTAAACCCTCTGTTGACCACCAGTTACGTATTAGTTGCCAATATGCCAGCTTGGACATCAGTGTTTGTTGGATCCGTTTGACCAATTTGCACCAGTTGTATCCATAATGATGGATTTAACAGCATGACAAAAATTATTTTTTTGTTGTTGTTCTTGACAGAGATTAAGATGCCTTGAATTGTCTAAGGTTATTGTGTACTTAGAAAATAACAGCTCTGAGTACCTTTCCTACTTTTTCTTTTTTTTATTAAACAGATGTTACAATTTAATGCAAGAGAACATTTTACTGTTGTACAATCATGTTCTGGTGGTTTGACTGTTTACAGGATATTCCAAAATAAAAGGACTCTGGAAGGTTTTCATTGAGGATAAATTGCCATAATATGATACAAACTATGCTTCTTCTCTATGATAATTATAATACAAAAGTCCCATTCAGTGCAGCATATACAATAATGTAATTTAGTCTAACACAGTTGACCCTATTTTTTGACACTTCCATTGTTTAAAAATAGACATGGAAAAAAAAAACCTATATGCTTACAGTGCACCTAGAGCTTTTTTATAACAACTATTTTTTTGTTTGTTTGTTTTGGATTCTTTAAATATATATTATTCTCATTTAGTATCCTCTTTAGCCAGAATCTCATTACTGCTTCATTTTTGTAATAACGTTTAATTTAGATGTTTTCCATATATTGGCCCTGCTAAAATAGATAGAGCATCTTTCATATGGTAGGAACCAACAAGGAAACTTTCCTTTAACTCCCTTTTTACATTCTATGGTAAGTAGCAGGGGGGAAAATGCATTTATAGGTCATTTCTAGGCAAAATTGTGAGCTAACGACCAACCCGTTTCTACTATGTGCAGTCTCTTTATTTTACTAGAAATGGGAATCAAGACCTCTTCAAGAGAAAAAGAGTCACCATTCTGCATTTAGCTGTATTCATATATTGCATTTCTGTATTTTTTTGTTTGTATTGTAAAAATCCACATAATAAACAATGTTGTGATGTAATAGAGTTCGAGGTCTTAAATATTCTACAGTTGAATATGTTTGGAAAGATAACTTCTCAACTTCAGTTTGCCTCCCTCACTTTACCATTTCTGTTGCCCCCACAATATCACTCCTATCTTTTTCATGTATGTTTGTTTTCCTTTAGAATGTGAGCTCATTTTCTAATTTAAGAGGTACAGTATCTCACAGTGCATTAGTGTCTCTAACTACTATGTTTAAATCTCTGAGAACATTTCCAGCCTATTCAGATAAGGTGTATTCTCATGTCCTTGGGAACTGAAATTTTTAAATGGGAAGAGGGTAGTCTCATTTCTTTACACTAGGCTGAAATGATTGTAGTTCTTAACATAATAATACATACAGTTAAGTTTTTATCATCTTAAAAGTTTCACAGTGTTTACTTTTTTTTAGTCAATGACTAAATCATAAGGAAGTAAAAGAATTTCAATTAGCCAATATTTTTGTTTACTTAAGAGCACAAAGGATTTAAATTGATATAAAAATGTATTAGGAAGATTACTCCCATTATAGAATTTTGACTTTACATAGGTATTTATCCCAGGGCCCTGTTATTTTTATTGAAGCAAAATTCACAATAAGCTACATCAGAAGTGTACAGCTCGATGAATTTTTACCATATCTATGCTCCACCCAGCTAGAACACTGTGACATACACGAAAGACATTGTGTGCCTGCTCCCCATCAGCACACTGTTCCCGCTTTCCTGAAAGGTGACAACTCCACTGTTGCTCACTGTAGATTAGTTTTGCTGCTTCTTGAACTGCATATAAATGGAATCGTACGGTATATGCTCTTACAAGAGTTAAAAAAGAAAAGCTGTATTTTCAACAGCTGATTCTTTGTACTGTTGCGCAGTACTCTAGTATGTCATTATGTTGTTATTAGTTGCCATTAAGTTACAGTGACCCCTTATGAACATATGAAGCAGAATTGTGCTCCATAAGGTTTTTGTTTTAAAGGCGATCTGTGGGGCATTAAAAGCATAAAAACTAGTTATCACTAGTTAACAATTGTCCTAGAAAAGTCAGAGAACAGCATGGTACTAATAATTAAGATTAATTGCAGTGGAACTGTGTATTTACTAAGGTAGAACTGTACTTTAAGTGCCGCATGCACAGTAGAACTCTTTTAAGTTTTTCACCTTACACCTTCCCAGAGGTATGGCAGTCATCTCAGTACCAGAATCAGGATTATGCAGGTTTTTGTGTTAAGAGAGATTGGGTTAACACCACCAGCCAAAAAAAGTTTGGTTTCAGAGAGTTAAGAACAACCTGTTGACTTTGGAGAATGCAAAATGAAAAAGCTCACAGACTGCGTAACTGGTGAAGTTCTTATTTTTAAAGTATATACAAGTAATACTGTATTTTTGGTAAAAGTGTGCAACAGCAATACATGTTTTGATTCAATGGTTTCTACACATACTGCTTAATACATTGGTTACTGTTTTTTCCTATCATTGCACAGAGTTGGTTTATTTTTACAAAGGTAGAACAACTGTAACAACAACACTAATCTGCCATGCTGATACCTGATGTTGTCACTGGCCCCATCCATATTTCCTGGGATCTTGGTATCTGTTTTTTATCTTCTTGTTGAGAATCTGTGTGGCAAGTACATACTAGTTCAACCATTTCTGCACATGCAGTTCAGTGACAGTGATTATATTCTTCAAGTTACATCCCCCTTTCGCCCTCCTTTCTAAGTTGTTCCTCTTCTATGGACAAACTTGCTGCTCACTAAAGGTTCTATCTAAATCTTTTGAGTTGCTGTTGTCTCTTTAAATCTACGTAGATAGTTATTAAGGCAGACGTTTTCACTAAGTTAAGCTGTTGTTTGGTTTTAAGAAGACTCCAAGGGGATATTTTTTGTTTAAAATGTAAAGATTATCCCAAGGCAGTAGTTTTAGGGCTTTATCTACTCTCCATGGCTCCAGAAAGTCTGGAGTCCATAAAAATCTGAATTTTTGGCTTGCATTTTCTCCCCTTTGATAAGGATTCTTTTATGGGATCTTCGATCAAAATGTTCAGAAGTGACAGCCGACACCATCTGGTTCTTCTGGTCTTGTGGCAAAGGAAGCAGTTGTTCCTGGAGGCTGTGAGGCACAGTTTCCATGGCCTCCACCTATTCCTGACTCCTTTGTTGGTCCACGTCAAGGGAGACCAATTGTCTTGGATGGCCATTTGTAGGCTTTGAAGACCCTAGGTACTAGACAGTGAATGGGGAGGTTGAAAAGAAGCACTAAACATGTTATTAGGCTGATTAACTGGGTTGTCCCAGGAAACCATAACACTAAGCCTGCAAACAAGGAAGCAAATCCCCTGAGGGTTTTGACTGTATGTAAATACTTAAGCACCTAATTTTTTGTTGTTGTTATTGTTTTAAATTTATCTGTCACACAGTTTTTGCCAGTAAAACGTCACAGGGATACAGCTTAATGGCAGCAGTTTAAATAATCGTCTGTCCTGCTCTACCTTTGATCAATGTGATTTTTCTACCACCGTTAACCAGCACTTTTCCCCCTTCTCCCTCACCTGGTAACCATTAATAAACTTTGGTCTCTATACGTTTGCAATTTCTTGCTCTTTTATATAAATGAAGTCCGTATAATATTTGTCCTTTTGTAATTGACATCAGTCATCGTGATGTCTTCAAGCTCTGTTGTTGGCATATTTATCAATCAAGACTTGTTTCCTTACTGGCTGAATAGTATTCCTGTGTGTGCACCCCATTTTAACATTCATCTGTTGATAGGTGTTTAGATTGTTCTCACATTTTGACTATAGTGAATATTGGTGTGAAAGTCTGAATCTCTTTTTTCAAGTCTGAGGTATATAGGAGTGGAATTTCTGGATCATAGAGTTCTGTTTTTGTTTTTTAGGAACTGCCACACACTTTCACAAGGGCTGTACCATTTTATGTTCCCATCAGCAGTGGTTAAGGGTTCCAGGTTTTCCCACATCCTTACCAGCATTTATTTACTTATTTATTTGTTTGTTGTTGTTGTTGTTTATTTTAAGTAGCCATCCTACCAGAAAACCAGTTGCCATCAAGTCCATTTTGCCTTATGGTGACATGTAGGACAGAGTAGAAGCGCCTCATAGGATTTCCAAGGAGGGGCTGGTGGAGTCAGACTGCAGACTTGATTGTTAGCAGCTGAGCTTTTAACCACTTGGCCACCGACAGGCCTTCAGTTCTAGTGGGAGGGAAATAATATCTTCATTGTGCTTTTGATCTTCATCTTGCTGATGGATAATGACTTTGAGCATCTTTTCATATGTTTGGAGTTATTTGAATGTCCTCTTCAGTGAAATGTAAATTCAAGTCCTTTACCCATTTTATAATTGAACTGTTTGTCTTTTTGTTGTCATCAAGGTCTCATGTATATATTTTGGCTGTTAGATTCTTGGCATATACATGGTTTCCAGAGACACTCTTGCAGTTGGGTAGCTTGTCTTGTCACTATTGCTGAAATGTTTGGATGACCAAAAGTTTTTAATTTTTCTGCAGTCACTTGTTTATTTTGTCCTTTGCTGTTTGTGCTTTTGTTGCTGTATTAGATAATCCGTTGTTAAAAGCTGGGCCCAGCAGCATTGTTCCTGCATTTTCTTCTAAGAATTTTTATGGTTTTAGTTTGTACATTTAGGTCCTTGATCCATTTTGAATTTGTGTTTTCTGTTACTGGTGAAGGTCGTAATTAAAACAACTGCCTCAGGAAATCCACTTGAATACTTAACCATTTAAAACTTATATGCATTGTGATGCGTTTATAGGTCACCTTTATCCTACTGCTGGAATGAAAAGTCTCATGAGTGATAACCCATGTGTGCTCCAGGCTGTTATATAAATCTAATATAGTACATCTAAACTTGACTGCGTCTTTCATCTTTGACATGAGGCCTTTTAAGCCTATGGAGGGTTATTTTTGCTAGTTGCTGTGTGAAGTTTTTGACAGTTGCTGTGATAATTCACAAAATGTGCAATGTTCAGAAACACATAAAGAGGCCAGCTGGTAAAAAGCAGGTGGGCCTCAGTACCCCCTTTACATGGTCAGGACCATCACATACCTGAAGCCACTCATTAATCACTGTCTTTCTGCTAACTGGAAATGCCAGTGGTACAGTGGTTAAGTGCTGTGGCTGCTAAGCAAAAGTCAGCAATTTAAATTCACCAGGCACTCCTTGGAAATCTATAGGGCAGTTCCATCCTGTCCTGTATGGTTGCCATGAGTCAGAATCAACTCTATGACAATGGATTTGTTTTGGTGGGGGAGAGGGGTTCTGCCAACTAATTGGAAGTGGACAGGTAGGCACTGATCACATAGTGGAGTTTTACTGCCACCTACTGGAGTGGCATCTAATTGTTTCCTCATCAGATTATAATTCACAGAAGCTGATAATGAAGAATTGGGCATGATGTACCTGTGCCACTTGAGGGGTAGGCTTGAAAACAGGTGATCCAGTCATGGTGTCACTATGTTCTGTGTATTCTGCCCTATCACACTTGATTACTGTTGTCTTCTTGAAGAAACTCTCATCCAGGGGTGTGGAAGTCAGGGTATAGTGAAAAAAAAATGCACTGCTGTCAAGTCAGTTCCAACTCACAGTGACTCTCTAGGACAGAGTAAAACTGTCCATAGGGTGTCCAAGGAGCAACTGATGGATTCAAACTGCTGACATTTTGGTTAACTGCAAGTTCTTAACTACTGTGCCACCAAGACTCTGAGGTATAGTAAGTGAGGGAAAAAAGAACATAATAGCCAGCAGTGCCGTGAAAGCAAAAATATTGACTTAAAATAGCTACCTAGACCATCTTCAAGCATGATCCAACTTATTTAATACAGTATTTTTGTATGTATTCCTAATTATATGTATTAATACACTCTATGCATTTACTGTTATACTGATGTCAACATGAGACAAATTTATTGAGCACACTTGTGTCCCAGGCACTGTACTAAGTACGTAATGGTCATTAATAGACACTAGTGTCACTGTTCTACAAATAGAAAAACTGAGGTTTGGAAATGTTTAGTAATGTGTCCAGTATACAGTTAATTGGCAAAGCTGGAGTTTGAACACATGCCTTTTTTTTTTAATTTTAGATGAAGGTTTACAGAACAAACTGGCTTCTTGTTAAACAGTACACACACTGGTGTAGGATGACACTCTCCCTTCTCAAACTTAAGTTCCCTGTTAGCAGCTCTCCTGTCCCATCCTGCCTTCCAGCCCTTGCCCCTGGGCTGGTGTGCCCCTTCAGTCTCATTTTGTTGCATGGACCTGTCTGATCTTTGGCTGAAGGGGTAAACTTCAGGAGTGACTTTTATTACCGAGCTGAAAGAGTGTGTGGGAGCCATACTCTCAGGCTTTCTCCAGTTTCTTTCAAGCCAGCAAGTGTCATCTGTCTTTTTGAGTTAGAATTTTGTTTTACATTTTTTCCCAGCTCTGTCGCAGACCCTCTGTTGTGATCCCTGTTGGTGCAGTCAGTGGGGGTAGCCAGGTGCCATCTAGTTGTTCTGGACTCAGTCTGGTGGGTTTTCTTGTAGATGTAGTCACTTAATCCTTTCAGTTAATCTTTCCTTTATATTTTTAGTTTTCTTCTTTACTCCTGGAGGGGTGACCATTCACAGGCTTTTAAGACCCCAGGGGTTACTCACCAGAATAGAATGTTGCTTGGGGCCACTAAACTCAGGTCTTGATGATTTCAGAGCCTGAGGAGAGGGGGGTGGTCAGGCACCTGGAAGGGTAGAAAACACTGGACTTGAAGTTGGATTATCTAGGTTCAAATACCCAGTTCTGTGTGAATTGGACTTGTTACTTTTCTGATGGTCTGTTACCTCAGCTATAAAATAGGGCAGTGTCTCTTCTGCTGGTTTGGGGTGAAGATTACGTTGGCTGCAGTTGTGAAATGTCCTGTCCCTCATGCATCCTCATCAAGTGCTAATAAAAATAATGGTCTGCTGGAGCCCTGCACAAATGACAGTGTTTCTGTCCACTGTTTGGTGGTGCATTTTTGGTACAGTGTGCATGGTGTCGTAGAGATGTCTCTAGAGACTTGCTTTTGTGTACAGAGACAGCCTTTTGGAGTTACTAAATAAACATGTTTCAACCATATGACGCTCTATGGAAATAAGATAATTTTGGTCAAGCCAAGCCAAATGTCGTCGAGTCGGATCTAACTCACGGCAATCCTAGGGAGGAGGTATTTAAACGTGCTAGCAGTGGAAGTTATTGAATGCTATTTTTTTGCAAATGCCCCTGAAATGGCCTGTCAGAGTCTCCTCTCAGATGAAAACATTGCAGCTTTTCAAGCAGACTTGGTTCCCATGATTTGGGATTAATCCATAGAATGTTCGAAGTTCAGTGTCAGCTGTTTTTAGTAGAAAATAGAGGCTGACAATTTCCTGTGTTCTTTAGAAGCCTTTCAAAGCTTGGCTGGGAAGAATGAAGACTATTCTTGGCCTGAACATTTGCCCCGTGGGGTGCGAGCCCAGCCAGACCACCTCGTACTAGCATGGGGTGTCAAGTAAAAGGAGACCTTGTTCTGGACTGGGCTCTCGGGGTAGGCTGAACCCCATGGGCCACACAGAGCCACTATTTTAGGTGCAGTATTTGTGGGCCTGTTGAAATCTAATGCCGCTCAGGCCATGGGCTGGGGTGAACGGAAGTCTGTGAAAGCACGGGGTAAAATGGGGGAAGGGAGGAGGGGATGAGCAGACACTGCCAATAAACATCTACCCTCCTGTTCTCTCCCTCTTTCTTGAAGACCCTTCTTAGCTTTCTGACCTTCAGGTGTTTGCAGGGAGCAGTGTTCTACCCTGGATATTTACAAGGAAACACAGCTGGCCACAGAATCCTGTCGCATTGTGTAGCTGGCTCACACCTAGATACGGGTACCACACTAACTTGGTCTGGCGAGGACATACAACTTTTTCCCCACTTCATTTAATTCTGTTGTCTTTGAATTTTACTGCTGTCTTTCATGTTTAAATATATACTTCACGCAGGCACAGAAGAATTTCTTGGGTTTTGTATAAGCCAGGAATTTAAGCAGCTTGGTAACTGATGAGTGCCCAGCCGTGGACTGGCATTAAAGTAAGCTTTTCTCCCTGCGTTTTATCAGTCAGGATAGATTTTTGTCTTATTAGGAGTGAGGGGAGCTATCCATTTTTACCCCCAGGGACAAAATTCATGTCATGTTATAAATTCAAGAACACAGTTGTTTCACTGAGACACCAAAATAAATTCCTCGTCAGACCTTCACGTTGCCAGGCAGAGGTGCCGGGACTCACACTGACGTGCTGTTTCCTGAGGCTGCACCTCACTGGTGCGTCAGTGGACCCCATCGGACCTAGTCAGGTGCTTGGATGATGGAGTAGAGGCCACTGATTACTTCATTGTGACACTGTTTGGGTGGGACTGGGTCTCGTGATAGCACACATCCTGAAGAGGAAATCAGGTTTCTCTCCAACACCTTTTCTTAGGGCTGATGCTTATCCTACCAAATGTGTCCATTTTGGACAATACTCAAACTGGGAAAAATATGTAATTGCTTTGCCTTAATCCAAGAAAGTAAGGTGGGAAAAATGGCCCCTAGGTAGTTGGATAGTTCAGAGTGTGTGTAGGCCATTTGGGGAGGGGGTATTCTGTATCATTTGTCAGATACTTTGAGATGCTTCCGCTGTCCCCTTGGCTCTTCTGCCTTTAAACACATTCTCCAGTGGTTTTCCTCATTGCCCCAGGACAAGAGCCATCTCTAGTTTGGCTAAACTCTGACCACACTTCCATCTACCCTACAAGGTGGCCAGTGGAGTCATCTCAAACTCGAGTAGCTCTTTTGGTGTCCTGTACCCTCAGTATTAGTGTTCCCTTTGCATGGAGTGCATCCTGGTGCCTCGCCTGCCCTGCCTGGTCAACCAGACCACATACCAGCTCTACCGAAGGGGCTGTCCTAGGAATGCCACTCTGTAAGCCCTGACCACACAGGCTGGCTGGGAAACGGCTGTGGCCTGGTGCAAAAGACCATCTGTGGATGATCCTTAAGCCATTTTAGTTCTGCTTAGAACAGTGTCTGCATTTTTGGAAAGAGAATCTTTAAAGAAAGGTGAGCTCTTGTGGCCTTTTGGGTCAACTGCTATTCACAGACTAGAGTGATGCCCAGCATCTTCAGACCGTCAGCCCTCTCTAAGCTATTACTGGCAGCAGTCTCCTGTGAGCTTCTCACCTCTTCTCTAGGAACTCAGCCATTGGTGTTCCTCCCTGGGGGTACTTGTGTTAGGATTCTTGGTTGCAAGTGAAAGACACCCAACAATTTAAGCTAGAAGGTGGGTAGGTTTGATTTTCCTGGTTCATCAAAGCAGAGGCAAATGCTCAACCGTAGGATGACAGGCTTGAGGCTTCTTGTCTCAGCCTCTCAGTCTGAAAGAAACCAGGTGTTCCCCCAGGCCAGCCTCTCTGCCTTAGGGCCTGAAAAGTCCTGAGGAAGATCTACAGAGGGCCTAGTATTAGGGTTGGGAAGTTGGGGGCTGGTGGGTGAGGCACAGTCTGAGAGAACCACTCTGAGCTGGGCAGCACCCCTCCTTAAACTTGTCACCCAGGAGTGTTAGTTCTGCGGCCAGCGTGGTCCTTTGAATCAGCTGGGCTCACCCACACACCAGCTTGGAGCGTAACAGATGGGCCGGCTCGGGCTTTGTCTGCATCCCTCCTCCCCCGTACCTGGGCAGCCCTGGAACCTGGCGCTTGACGAGACTCCTCTCTCCCTTCCTGCTTGTGGCTCACCTGCATGTACGTTTAGACTGGTCCCTACTCCACGAATGGGTTGAGAGCCAACATCCCAGGACTCCCCAGGGCCTGTTTCCTGCTAGAACTCCACACAGACTGCCAGGTGCCTCCTCCCCATTCATCTGTGGAGTTACAGTTAACTTTATTTCTTCTTTTAACTTTCAATTTTGGCAGAATTTCAGAAAAACTGCCAAAGTACTTTTTTATTCTGAACCATTTGCAGCCGTGATGTCTCTTACGTACTTGGGAGTGTATTTCCTAGAAACAAGAAAACTTTTATAATAAAAGTACAATGATCAAAATACGATGAACTTTTAATAATAAACATGAATAGACCTTTGTTATCTTTAAATATACATTATTCATGTTTGTACAGCTTGCACTTTACCCTGTGATTCCAAGTTCCCAGTTCAAGCTTGTCTTCAAATGTAAAGGGGACCACCTCAGTGTCCCCGTGCCTGTTCCCCTTCCTAACCAATAAACCCCATGGGTTGAGTTGGGTGAACCCAGTGGCAGGGTTGATACCAGGGTCTAGTGTCCAGGCTCCTACCTCACTTCCGTCTTCATAGGGAACCATCTCACTCTTTCCTAATCATCCATTCATGCATTCATTCCATCAGACCGCTGGGCGTTTGGCTCCACACAGGGGACATCTGGGTACGTGAGTGCATCTCCCCACCCTGCATGTGACACCCAGGTGTACTCTGCTTCTGCCCTCCAGGAGTCTTTGGCCCCTGAAAGAAATGGGTACGAGGCACCCTAAGAAGAGTACTCTTAGCTCAGGCCTCAGTCTGCAGAACACTTGTTCGCCTCTGAAGGCCCAGTAAATTCCCAAATCTGCCAGCTACACCCTCCTGCCACCCCTTCCTGTGCAGTGCTGGAATCCAGCTCAGCAGACAACATGGAGATCTCTACTTGCCTCCTTGGGGGGAATGGGGTGGTTCTGAGGATTAAATGAAATGTAGACAAAGGGCACAGGATGGGCCGCCACAGGTACCCCATGAAAGCCGGCTCCTGTGGTGCCCCCTGCAGGCTGAATCAGCGCCCCTGGGCAATCAGTAGGCAGCAAGGAGCAGCAGGACCCTTTCCCAGCCTATTTCGGGGTCGGTGTGAGGATGGGTGGTCTGGGCTTTTCGGGAACTCCTGGATGCCACATGTTCCCCCAGGGCACCACAGATGACCTTGATTCCTATATGGTTTGACCATCTTTTGTTTTGAAAATGTTGCAGGACTGTTTGTTTTTTGGTGGGAGGTAAGTTTTTTAAATGCCACAAAATAGTTATCTCTACTTACCATTCCATCTCCTTGGGGTACCTAGTACTGAGCTTGGAGGCTATACTTCCTGTGGGAAGAGTCTTTCATTTTAGTTTTTAATGCAGTCTAAGACCAAATATATATTGAGTCACTGCATGCCAAGCACTGTATTAAAATCACAGCACACAGTTCACGACAGTCTGTAAGGAAGGCACTGTTATCTATTTTTCAGGGAAAGTTGTGTAGGTTAACCAAAGTCATACGAAGGAGAAGTGCAGGATTGGAACTGATGGCAAACCTGCAACACCTATGGGCAGTAGCTCTTTAGGCAGCCAGCAAACTGAGACCTAGAAGGGCCTTGGGGTTGAAGTGTTTCACACTCCCTCCCACATCCTTGGGAGGCCTGTGATGAGCACCATTTGGTTAGTTGTTAACCTTTCAGTTCTTCTTTTGCTTTCCTCTGAGTCTCTGACTTAGTCCTGGGCCAGGTCTCACACTCAGCAGCACCTTAAAGTGCCTGCCCCGGTCTTTGCCAAGACAGTGTCTGTGAGGGTTGTAGCACCCAGTTCAGCAGATTTCCAGCTGTCTTAGTCACCTGGTACTGCTCTAACGGAAAATAGCACGAGTGGAAGCTTTCATGAGGAGAAGCTTTTATTGTCACAGTCTGGTAAGCCACAAATCCATTAACAAGATACAAGTCCATTCAGAATAAGAAATCATCACAGACCAGTAGGCTGAGTCCACATCCAGTGAGACCATCTCAGCACAGGAAGCTCAGGTCAAAAGGATGTGCTCTGCTCTCGGTGGTATGAGGCTCCCAACTTCCTCAGCTCACTTCTCTCCCTTATGTTCCACAAGCTTGAGTCCTGCCTCACTAACACAGCTGCAAACCATTCTCCATCATCAATATCACAGAGGCAAGATTCACAACACATGGGAGGAATGGCACCATATTGGAACTCCTCAAATCAACACATACATTTTTGGGGGGACACAATTCAATCCATGACATCCCACCCTTTGGCACCCCCAAAATCATATTATTAGAACACAAAATAGTCACTCATAGCCCAACAACAGCTTCCATTCCATAACAGCAATAGTTTTCATTTATAACATATGCCAGGCACATTATCAGAACACATTACATTAGATGTCATGACTTCAAAAACATTATTTCACACTCTGAGACATTTCATAACCACTCCCTTCAAACTCTTGGTATTGGCCACACTCTCCAGATTCTTAGTGGAGGCACCCGGTTTTCATCTTGGCCTTCCAGGCCCACTTGTACAGAACTCTGCCCCCTTGGCTTTAGGTGCACCCTAAGCCCAACAGAGTGGTAATTCCACTCCCACAAACACAGAAAGCCCTGGCTCCACCCTTTCATAGCCATACCTTCTGAGACTCAGGCAGCTCAGCTTCTCACCAATGTGGGGCTGCAACCCCACATCTGCCTTACAGGGCAAGTGTTCCACCACCGTAGCTTCGTAGCTCCACTGATTCAAGTGCCTGGAGGCACCCCACTCCATCAAGTAGCCTCCTGTACACAAGCACTCAGCCCTCTTGTTCCATGGGTCAGTAAACCTAGCTCCGCCTATTCAGGTGCCCAGAGGCACCCCACTCTGCCAGGAAGCCTCCTGTGTACAAGCATTCAGCATTCTCGCTCTGTGGGTAGGCTCCTGGTTCTGCTGCCACCGGTTCACTACTGCTATTGCTTTCCTCACCATCTGCTACCCTCAGGTGCTAGCAGTTCTCTTGGGTGCCTTCTTTCCTACACTCACAGTCTCAAAAAAACTTCCACATTTTAGCTATTTGTTAGAGCGGTACCCCACTCCCGGTACGAAACTCTGTCCTAGTCACCGGGTACTGCTCTAACAGAAAATACCATGAGTGGAAGGTTTCATGAGGAGAAGCTTTTATTGAGATCGTCCAGTAAGCTGCAAATCCATTTACAAATTGTAAGTCCATTCAGTAAGAGAATTTATCACAGTCTGGTGGTATGAGGTTCCCACCTTCCTCAGCTCACTTCTCTTCCTTATATTCCGCAAGCTTGAGTCCTGCCTCATTAACACAACTGCAAACCATTCTCCATCATCAATATCACAGAGGCAGGGTTCACAACACATGGGAGGAAGGGCACCATATTGGAACTCCTCAAATCAACACATACAGTTTTGTTGGGACACAATTCAATCCATGACACCAGCCCAGGTCAGCCAACCAAAAGGAGTCCCCAGGAGACTCTGGTGCCTTCCCAATGTACCCCTCTCAGGGCTGGCTCAGGCCAAAGTGGGCCCTTCAGCTCCTGGAACCTTCCTCCATTCCCCCAACCACCCCCTCCTTTCCCACACCTGCCACTGGGAATGCTGACTCCTACCACCACCATCTACACTCCCTCTTATTCTTCAGAGGCCAGGCCCTCCAGGTTCCCACAATCAGCAGCACCTCCCTCCTTTCTGTACTGAATGGACCTACTGAATTTCTGTAAAAAATTGAGAAGGGGGGAAAAATGGAGTTTGATAGATATACAAGGACTGCTAATTAAGTTCATGAACTCATCCTATAAAAAGTACTACATACCTCATTGCTGAATATCATTATGGTTACCTTTGAAGTACTCCCCTTGGAGAAACTATACACTGACACCAGAGCCTAGTCCACCCTTCAGAACAGTTTTGGAACTCTTTCTGGAATGGCTATCAGAGCTGTCATCATATTACCCTTGATGTTCTGAATATCATCAAAATGTCCTCCCTGCAATATTTCCTTTATCTTCGGGTAAAGAAAAGTCACTGGGGGCCAGATCAGGTGAATAGGGTGTTCCAATACAGTTATTTGTCTTCTGGCTAAAAACTCCCTCACAGACCACTATACAGTTATATTTGTAAACCTACCACTGTGTCACCATGTGCAATGGCCATTCCAGAAAGAATTCCAGTATACTGGAGGTAGGAAAATCAAATCCACAAACTAAATGCTACATACCTCATTGTTGAGTATCACCGTGGTCATCTTCAAGGTGCTCCCCTTGGGAAGCTATGCACCAATGTCAGTGACTAGTCTACCCCTCAAAGCAATTTTAGAACTCTTTATGGAATAGCCATTGCAGACGGTGGCACGGTGGCAAGTTCACACAAACTGAATTGTGTAGTCGTCTATGACAGAGTTTTTAGCCAGTAAATAAACGTGTTGAAACATCTTCCCTATTCACCTGATCTGGCCCCCAATAACTTTTTTCTTTACCCAAAGATAAAGAAAATATTGAACGGGAGACATCTGGATGACTTTCAGGACATCAAGGGTAATACAACAACAGGTCTGAAGGCTGTTCTAGAAACAGAGTTCCGAAGTTGCTTTGGAGGGTGGACTAGGCCCTGGCATGGGTACATATATTCCCAAGGGGAGTACTTCAAAGGTGACTGTAGTGATATTCAGCAGTGATGTATGTAGCACTTTTTCTAGGAAGACTGCAAACTTAATTGGCAGTCTTTGTATATATATTTTTAAGACATCAAATTACTTGTTACAGGAATCCAGGATTTTGTGGGCTTCTTTACACCTATTTACAGTTCTAAACAGTTTTCGTGCTGACTTTAATGGGGGTGGGGCAGCAGGGGCATTTGTCTTTCAGGGTTTACGGCCTCAGGAGATCAGGCCCTTGAATGTCTCACTATTTCTCAGAACCTGCAAGCCACAGGGAGCCACAGCCTGAGAGGAGCTAGGGGAGAGCAAGAGGTGAACAGCCTTGGCACTAGAGGAGTTTGCTTTCTGTGGACTGGTTGGGGGTGGAAGGCAGCCAGAGTCCTAATGGTGATGCTTAGGAAGAAGCCTGGGGTGGTGCAGGTATACAAGGGAGGACAGATTACTCCAGAGTTCTCATTTGGGGCAGCAATCAAGGACATCAGGCAGTGGCATCAGCCTGCTGTGTGGTCCCACATGAACCCATGGTAGCTGTAGATGGAGAAGCAACGCCTGGCCCGGTGGGAGTGGGGCACTAGGATTAGGAGTCCTCAATGACTTGACCATATTCTTGATGGATGAGAAACCTCTCTTAAAAGAGGCAGTCTCTTGGGTTTGACTTGTGTTCCTCCTGGAGTTCTGACTGCATACAATGGACCCTCAGTGAAGCTATTTTGGCCACTGAAAAGCCTGATGGGGTCCTGATAGTGCACTGGCAAGAGCTTGCCTGCCATCCCAAAGGCTGGCAGTTTGAATCCACCAGCTGCTCCTTGGAAATCATATGAGATGGTTCTACTCTATCCTACCAGGTCTCTGTGAGTCAGGAGTACACATGACCGCCCTGAGCTTTGGGTTGGACATCGGGGGATAGGTGGTCTGGGTTTTGAAATGAGGGTATGGGAGAGGCCTCTCTCCCTCCCCACACCTGTATCTTGTTTTTGCCCACTTCTCCCCTGTTGAGAAGAACTGTGGATAAGGAAGATGATTAGGTCAGGGGATTCAATGTGGGCCTGAACAGCCATCTCTTTGCGAGATCTGGGAACACAACTCCCAGTGGACACTGGGGGGCAGCACTGTCCTAGCGTCAGGCTCTCTCCGCAGCATCACCCTTCCTGGTTTCTACGGCAGATGCACTAATTCTTGCGGGCGACGTTAAGTGGTAGGTTTTGAGCGCCGCCAGCTTCTTGCAAGTCCTGGCAACAGCAGTTGAAAAAACCTTGTTCTCTGTAAAGAAGTATACTATTACTTGCCCACAAATGAGATGTAAGGATTGAACTGAATGCGATGTACATATTTTAACACGTAATAAATGCGAAATGGTAGGCGGCAGTTCAAATGCACCAGGCGCTCCTTAGAAACCTTACCGGGCAAGTCTACTCTGTCTTATAGGGTCACTGTGAATCAGAATCAACTTGATGATACTGGCTGTTTTTAAAGACTTATTACTGTTACCATTAGCACACGAGTTGATAGCAGTGGAGTCGGCAACTCACTTCAGATTCAACAGCATCGCTCACAGCCCTGGAGCAGGGGTGAAAAAGGACAATTTACACAAATGTACCAAGGGAGTCATGTGCTCCATGTGTACAGAGGGAAAGCAGTGAGGGTCCCAAGAGGCCAGCAGGAGCCAGGCGCTACAAGAACTTAAAGCTGGAGTAACAGCTTTGGCCTTGGCCCTGTTGGGTCGGCCCTTGGAACTCCATTTTTAGTGATGGCCAGAATGACACAACCTGGGCCCTCTGGCTTTAGGAGCCGGTAGCAAGGTCGGTCAGCCTCCTTCAAATACAAGTAGCGCGGTGGGCGTGGCCGCGGCAGAGAGGCGCCCTGATTGCGCTCTGCACTTTCCGAGGGCTCCCGCGGTCACCCCAGGGGTCACCGGCTGCCAGGCCACGGCACTTGCTGGGCTCACTGCACGGCTTGCATATCAGTGGCCCAACTTCCTGCAGAAGCCTGAATAAGGAAGCTACACAGCGTCAGGCTTACCCCTGGGCTACATGCTTCCTTTTGAAGAACTGTTTGAAAAAAGGGGGTGAAGATTGTTATTGAGGACGATTTGGAAAATTTCCAAATCTCGGAAAAAAAAAAAACAGTAAATTCTACTTTTCAGAGGTAATTATGGTCTTTTTATAAGTATGCATACTGCTTAAACGTAGTTTTTTATATGGATGATGAACATTTACTCAAGTTATAAATATTCGTGCACCTTATTTAAAAATCACACTGTGACCTATTATGTGGATTCAGTGAGTTAATACATATCAAGCTTTAAAACAGAGAGTAACACATGGGAAGCTTTCAATAGTTCAGTAGTAGAAAGCTCACCTTCCAAGTAAGAGACCCAGGTTCAATTCCTGACAGATGCACCTCGTGCAGTCACCACCCCTCTCTTACATCGGTGGAGGCCTGTGTGTTGCTGTGAGGCTGAACAGGTTTCAGCAGAGCTTCTTGACTCAGATGGCCTGGGAATACAGGGCTGATGACTTACTTCTGAAAACGAGCTAGTGAAAAACCCCATGGATCACATGGTCTGATTCACAACTGACCGTAAGGGCAGCACAGGAACAGGCAGCATTTCGTTCCACTTGTGTATGGGTCTGTCATGAGCTGGGGCCAACTTGATGGCAACTAACAATTATTTCATATACAAAGAAACAAACACAAGAACTCAAACCTATGGCTGTGCACTTGATTCAGACTCATAGTGACCCTACAGGACAGAGTAGAACAGCCCAATAGAGTTTCCAAGGAGCGCCTGGTGGATTTGAACTGCTGACCTTTTTGGCAAGCAGATGTAACACTTAAGCACCACACCAGAAGGGTTTCATTTCATATATACTCTAGGTGTACGTTACATATATATATGTATGTGTATGTATATATGTATGTATATATATATATATATAGCAGGTATAATTTAGTCAGTGCTTTATTATTGTGCAGGTGAGTGGTTTTCACTTTTTCCCAAATACAAGTAACACTTCAGTGCACAGTTTCATGAGCAAATTTGTAGTCAGATCTCTGATGATCTCAGGATGTATTCCTAGAAGTGGAAGGGTAACCTTTCTGTTTAATCCATACAGATTCCTAAGTGCTTTTAGTTATTTAAATTTAAGCTAGGCTATTTTTTAATCTCCTCATGAGATTTTGAGCTGTTTTCTCCCCGAGAAGGAGGGGTGCTATGGCTGACAAAAGCCTGACTGCCCTACTTTATGACGGGAGCTGGAGGGCATGGCCATGGAGGGTGACAGGAGAGCTCTGTCTCCAAGTTAGTTATGAAGCCTCGGGTGAGACACCTGACTTCTTTGCATCTGAATTTCTTGACCTGTAAAATGGTTTTCACAGCACCTACACCTCTTAAAGTTGATGAGAGTTTTAAGGGGGGACAACTATGACTCTCTTCTCATGGTGTTCAGCACATGTTGTTGTTAGGTGCCACGGAGTAAGTTACAACTCATAGAGACCACTTGTACGACAAGAACACTGCCCTGTCCTGGGCGACTCTCACGTTTGCTTCTTGACCACTGCTCCCATGGGCATTGATTGCTGGTCCAAGGAAAAAGAAATCCTTGGCAACTTGGGTCTTTTCTCCATTTATCATAATGTTGCTCGCGGGTCCATAGTAATCACATAGTAAGACTCATTCACGGCAGCAGGATTAGCAGACACAGAAGTAGTACCGCAGTAGCCACACCACAGCAACAGCAATGGCATCAAGGACTGAAAAGCCCAGCTATAGTCTTTACAACCTTCAGCTCCCAGCTCTAGCCAAGTGCAGAAAGTATTGGGGTGGGATGGGTGAAGTTAGGTGATGCGCGTCTCCCCCCAACAAGGAACCAGAACAAGAACCGAGGGCTTTATCTTTCTGCTGCCTCTTCTGCTGGCCACAATGGGAGGCAGCCAAAACCTGAAAAGTTTACCTGTTGCCCACCAGCTATGGGATTTACAGAGACCTGGAACCTCTGCTATCAGAGCCTGTGCTCACTGTCTAGAAAGAGGCCTGATGCAGCTGGAACGTGTCCTCTGCTGCAGAGGTGGACGGGCCTAACCTGCCAGCAGTGGACCTGACCCAGTAGGAAGTGGAAATGAGGCCTCGTTGGCTCAGTTGGGGTATAACTTGTTGCAACTGGTCAATTCCAACAATGGCAACCTCACATGTTTCAGGTAAGTGCTGCATTCTATAGGGTTGTCAATGGTCATGATCTTGCAAAACAGACTGCCAGGACTCTCTTCCACAGTGCCTCTGGATGGATCGAACTGCCTACCTTTCAGTTAGTAGCAGGGCACAAGCCATTCGAGGTATACCAAAAACAACAACAGTGAATAAACATACCTGTTGCCATTAAGTCAATTCTCACTCATATCAACCCTATAGGACAGAGTATAACTACATTTTAGGGTTTCCAAGGCTGCAATCTTTATGGACCTAGACTGCCACATCTTTCTCCCAAAGAGCTGCTGGTGGAATTGAACTGCCAGCCTTTCAGTTAGCAGCTGAACGCTTAACACTGAACCACTGGGGCTCCTTATCTGGGGGATAAAGGAAGCCAACCTTATTCAGGGGCCTGCCTTTTGCTTGATATAATGCTGTTACGTACTTCACTATGTTTTTTAATAGTTATAGATGAAAATAAAAATGTTATTAGTGTTAGTATGTAATGGGATTGTTATTTTTAAATGAAATTTTGAAATTTCTTAGTTTTAATTTCTAATACTTATAACCCACATAAACAAGCTCTCTTTGGGATCTTCAATAGTATGAAAGAGTATAAACAGTCCTGAAACCAAAATGTTAATAGAAACCACTGCTCTCACACACGATCAAGGCATTCTCTTCAACTTGTTTAGATCATCGTTAGCTGTTTCAATAAAATTGTATCATTTTCAGCATTCAAATGTTGTGTGCCTTTGATTAGATTTATTTGTAGGTATTTTAAATTTTGATGCTATTGCAAATAAATGCTGTTATTACAATTACATTTTAAAATTGTTGTAGTTACATAGAAATATATTTTTAGAGTTTTATTTTGTACCCAGCAATCTTATGATATGCTCTTAATAATTTAAAAAATAATTTTTGTTGTTTTTGAGCATATACACAGCCAAAACTTAATGATTCTAATTTCTACGTGTATTGAGTTGGGCAACCATTCTCCCCCCCTTATCTGAGTTGTTCCTCTTCCATTAACATAAACTCACTGCCTTAAGGTTGTTAATTTGACCCCATATGGATAGATCTTAAAAGAGCATAACGCTCTTAATAATTTTAATAACCACATTCTTGGTTTTTTGTATAGGCAGTCAGTTTGAGAAACTAGAAACAAAAGGGCATTTTTTTTAAAAAAGCTGATAAAATTTGTCTGCAAAAATAAACTAAAAAGTTGTTTTCAGTGGAAATAATGTACAGTGGTGAAATAATTCTCTTTAATGATAGAAACAAGACAAGGGCATTTCCGATTACCCAGTTCTAGTCAACATTGTAATTGGAGGTCCTATCAAGCACAATAAATCAAAGGAAACTAAGAAATTCTGGGACTGAAACATGATAGGATGTTGTCTCAGTTCTCTGCCAAGCCAAGCGCCGTCGAGTCGGATCCGACTCGCCCTGAGTCGGATCTCAGTTCTCTCGTGCTCCTCTAACAGATAAGCCACAAGCGGACAGAATTAATGAAACGAAATTGATTCTCTCAGTTTCAAGGTTAGAAGCCCGAGTTCAGGGTGCCAGCTCCAAGAGGAGACTTTCTCACTCTGGGCTCTGGAGGAGGTCCTGTCATTGATTGTGCACAGGTGAGCTTCTTAGCAGTGGGATGAACTATTGTGGCTCTTTTTATTGGTGGTGTGAGGTGCCCATCTCACTACTTAACTTCCCTCTTGCTGCCGCTAATCCTGCCCTGTGAGCATTGTAGCGGCAGGATTTACAACACACAGGAAAACCGCCTAAGACCGTAACCAGACTGTGTTCTTCTCCTGTCCTCCTAGCCAACTGAAATAAAACAGACACCACACCAGGAACCATAAATGAAGCAGAGAGTGAGAAATTTATTGTTTGTGCAAACAAGAGCAAGGTGTGGCTTAGCAGCTGAAAGACCTTGGGTCGGTACCCTGTGGGAGCAGGGAGCTTTCCTGTCCTCCATTCCCGAGGGGGTAGGGATTGGTGCCTGAAATCTGAAACCTTGAGCTCTTCTGTGCCCCTGTTTGGAGATGTACATGCTGAGTCATACTGCAAAGAAAGTGAACTTTGGATTTATAAAGGGGCCAGGGTACCACCGTGTGCCAGAAAGCATCTGCCCCTCCAGCAAAGAAGTTCAGGTCCTGAGTCAACTTCAGGGCATAGCTGTTTAGATCCTGTAGTGCTGGGGATTCTGGCACCAAAGTGGCAAACCAGGGTTAGGGCCTCAGTTGCAGTGGGGTGGGAGTGGGGGGCAAGCCACAATTAGAAACCTTGACTCTGGGACTGCAAAGGAGGGGAGGAATAACAGGGGAGGGGAGAAAGCCTCACAGTGGTGTCAAGATCACAAAATAGTGGACAATCACACAATACTGCTAATTATGGCCTAGCCAAGTTGTCACAAATTTTGGGGGACACAATTCAATCCAGGACAGGAATACATAGTTATCAGATAACTGTTCTTCCACATTTTGTTATATTTTTTCAGATAACCTTCATCAAAAGTTTGTTTTCCGACCATCCTTTTGTCCACTTCTTTTCATTTAGAAAATATGATCACAAAAACAGTAACAACTAAGACTTACTGACATGCCCACCACCCTGATGAGGCCACTTATGGATTATTCCCCTGCAGAGAACAAGGCCTGGAAGAGGCGAAGCTGGGTGAAGTTGAGCTACGTGGCGGGAAGCCCCACCACTTAACTGTTTTGTCTTACTCTTCTGCTGGGGCACCAATTCCACCCCTGAAGCCCTGGGTATCTGTTCCTGGAGGCTACTCTGCCTCCAGGGGCTGGTGAGTTACCAGGCATGGGGCACCCTGCAAGAGGGCTGGGGGCCTGGCTATATACCCGGGCCCCTGCGACCAAAGCCTCACACCCAGTTTGACTTATTTAGGGATGTCATTAGCCTCGTTTGTATTTCTTCCACACGCTCTCTCTGATGCCTCTTTCCTTCCTCCCTTCCTACCATGCAGTAATTTTGAGCTGCAGGGCCTCAAGACCACATAGGAGCTGGGAACCCATAACAGGCACCTGCTGACTGGATGCCCCCCGGCTCCTGCTCCTCCACTGGTAGGAGACAGCAGAGGTGCTGAGCAGTGTGGCTCAGCTTCCTGGAAGCCCCCGGAGACCTTCCTCCTCCATAGCAGTTGCCACTGTGCCCACCACCTCCTTAATGTACAAATAGTCAGATAGCAGATTTTTTACTATTGTAAATGTGAAATGATGGGCAACAAGATAAATGAGAAGTAAATGTAAGACCCTAAGGAGCCCGACGACAGTAGGGGTTCATAGGAAACACTGTGGGGCAGTTCTACTGTGTCCAATAGGGCTGCTACAAGTGGAAATCCACTCTGTGGTACATAACAATAACTAGAGCCTGAACAGCATTCGGCAGAGCTACCAGACTAACGTTAGGAAAAAAGGCCGGGTGGTCATACTTCTGACAGTCCGCCACTGTGGATCAAAACAGTCTGATCATAGGTTGCCGTGAGCCCAGGGCCTTCTTGACAGCAGCTAACAAGAGCAAAACAGCCTAAGGAGCACAGACATCAAAGCATAAGGTACTATCAGAGTTTTGAGTCCAGGGATGGACCTGCCCAAAACAGAATTCCAAGGAAGAGATCTAGCAGAGGTGGACTGTGTTAGAGGTGCCTCAATGGGCGGGTCCAGTCAAAAAGTGACTGGAGCTGCCCAGAGGCACAATTTTGACCAGGGACTTTTGTCTTATGAGGTCAGACAATTAATTTTATGAAAGAGTGCTAAATACCTCACTGCTGAATATTACTACAGTCACCTTGTAAGTATTCTCTTTGGGAAGTTGTGCACCAATGCCAGGGCCTAGACCTACCTTCAAAGCAATTATGGAACTCTTTTTTTGGAGTTTCCATCAGAGCTATCATTGCATGAGGTCTGACAATTAAATTGGTTAACTCATCCTGGAAAAGTGCTTTGAAAGGTGGACTGGCGCTGGCATCAGTGCATAGCTTTCCAAGGGGAGTACTTTGAAGGTGACCGTAGTGATGTTTAGCAACAAGCTATGTAGCGCTTTTTCCAGAATGAGTTCACAAATTTAATTGTCTGACCTCATGTGAATATTAAGAACAATTATTTCCAGAGTCATTTACGGGAAGAAAAGAGAAGATGAGTTCTAAAGCCCACTATTTCTTTGCTACCGAGAGCAGTGGTGGTTCAGTGGTGGAATTTTCGCCTCCCATGTGGGAGATAATTTTTGATCTGGTCAATGAACCTCATGTGGAGCTACTACTTGTCTATCTTGGGAGGTGTTCATGTTACTTTGATACTGAACAGGTTTCAATAGCGCTTCCAGAGTAAGACTTGGAAAAAAGACCTGGTGATCTACTTCCAAAAATTAGCTGATGAAAGTCCTATGGACCACAACAATCCGTTCTGCCATCAGTCACGGGGTGAGCAAGACCAGGCAGCATTTCCCTCTCTGTACACAAGACCAGTATGACTCCAGGACTGATGGCAGCCAACAACAGCATCTCTTTTGTTATTTTTATTTAAAAGCCATTAACAAGAAGAATGTGCTCCTCGTTTGATTAGGGTGTTTAAGAACAAGCAAGAGCTCTGTTGCTGCTGGGTTTGACATCAACAATGCCCTGCTCGAACTGTGGCCATACCATGAAAACAAAAAGGAGGTGTCTCAGCAACACACAGGAGTTGGCAGTTGGTCATCCTGTTTACGGGTGATTATTTTTCTCTCCTTCCAGCTCCTTCTCAGACAATTCTCTTAATACTGCATACTCACCAGAGCCCCAAACCAAACCCATTGCCATCGAGTTGATTCCAACTCATGGCACCTCTATAGTACACAGAAGAACTGCCTCACTAGAGTTTTGAAAGGGTTTGGTAGATATGAACTGTGGACCTTTTGGTTAATAGCCATAGCACTTAACCACTATGCTGCCAGGGTTTCTTATACCAAAGTAGAAGATGACAAAAAGATTTAAAAACAAAAACAAAACTATCTTCAGCAAGGGTTAGATCAGTGAAGGAGTTTGAAACTGTTTTAGGCTGGGTTCTCTAGAGACACAAAACCAGTAATAGGTATAGAGAAAGATTTATATAAAGGTTAACAGTTCACAACTGTCGAAGCTGAAATGTCTCGAGTCCTGGGTTGAAGTACAAGCCTCATGCAGCTGTGGAAGCTGATGAACCCAGGTCAGTGATTTGAGTTCCTGCTCGCAGGCTGCGGTGGTCAGCAAATAACCAGAATGGCAGGCAAGACTGTGAAGTTTCTGCTCACTTATGGAGCTTCAGGGGCTGGCAAACCCAGAATTGGCAGGTCAGGGAACAGAGTTCTTACTCACAGGCTGTTTAAGGGTCGATAAATCTCAGGAGCTGCTAGTTCAAGTTCCAAGGGACCAGATGTAAAAAAACAAGAGAGCAGGAGCTGCTGGCAATGTGAGCAGACAGGGAGTAGTCAGTGGAAGGCAAGGAGATGAAAACTGAGGGTGGGTGGTGAAAACTGAGGGTGGGAGATGAGTCACCACACACCTGCCCCCAGCACTTTATGCAGTTGCTGAAACATTGGTCCAGCCAAGTTGACACAGAGCCTTAACCATCACAGAAATCACTGGATACTCTTTATGAATATCAATTATTTATATCACCCAGATTCCCTGTTATAACAGAAAATGCTGAATTAACATCAGTCCTTTATCTTGGCTATGTAGAAGGATGAGGTTTCTCCAGGTATGTACCAGAGATGGCAAATGGCCCATGTGAATGAGCCAGGAGTTAGTCTATTGCATTATTAATGATTAAAACTGACTTCTGTTTTTGGTTTGAATTAACACATCGCTCATCACACAGTCAACGTCACTGGCTATTTGAAGATGACCTCTCTGCCCATGCACAATGCACACAGAAGTGTCTGTTCCAGGGAAGCCCTTGGGCCTTCTTTCCAGTGTCAGCAGCTCCCAGGGGGCTCCCAGACCCCTGGATCCATCCTCTCCTTTCAGATGTCTGGTATTGACCACTAGTTTGGGAGACTGGTTTGATTTTCTGGGACTAATGGACTTATTCTTTGGCTCTTGGAGGTCTGCAGTTTTGGATGACGTCTATAGCAGGACTTGAACGGTGCTCCACAGGGTTTTCAACGGCTGCAAGCAAGTAGATTCCCAGGACTTTCTTTAGAGGTGCTGCTGGGTGGACTCAAATAGCTTGGTAGTCAACCTTTGATTAGCAGGTAAGTGCAAACTGTTTCCTCCACCCAAGAAGCTCTTCTCTGACACATGTGGAGTTGCCATGAGTTGGAGGCCACTGTATAACAGATAATAATGAAAAACAACAACAACACAGAGGGGGTTAAGAGGTTTCCTCCATCAAGCCTTATTTCCTGGGGTCCTGACAGACTCATCTCCCCACCAACCAGTGGAAGGAGCTTTCACCACAGAACATGTGTATAAGGAAGTAGATATCTCTCATCAATGCCTTATAGAAAGCTGCACCCACCATCTCCCGTTTAGAAAGACGATATATTTTGTAATTAATGTAATATAACTCAGAGATCAGCTGGAATCTCAGGACCTCTTGAGATCTAGAGAAGACCGATTCAAAGCTCTCTCTGTAGGATGTACAAGTCTAAAGCCTTGGCAAGATTCCTCTGAACTCCGGGGACATTTTCATGCTCTCCTGTCCACCAAACTAGCTTCTTTACCAAGCCTTTGCTCTCTGCTCTGCATCTCTTGGCTCTTCTTCATTTCTGCTGTTCTTTGATGCCGCCATGGGCACCGCACTTTCTCCTCCTTCTTAGCTCCTTTGAGGTGACCTTGAAGGCAAACTTCTGGGTGTAGCAGAAGCTTTTCTGCAATCATTTAAAATCCATATTTGCGCTGGGAATTCCGACTGACTTCAGCATCTCACATCTGACTTCAGTAGTTTCTCTCCTGCTCACTTCTTTTTATTTCCGTCCTTTGACTCTCCTGTCTTGTTTGTTTTTCTCTTCCTTCCCGGAACAAATAACCCAAATTCACAACAGTTTCTCTTTCTTTTTTTCCCTTCCATCTTCTGGTATCTCTCTCTTTTTTTAATTCTGCTAATTATCTTGTTTCTATGTTTGTCTTTAAAGTCCAGTCTTCTGACTCTAAGCTTTTCAGTAGGAAAGCAAGGTGGTTTAGGGCTCCTACCCCTGAGCTACTACATTCTACATGTACAACGCTAGACACACTGCTTCACTTCTCTGTGTCTGTTTCTGTGCTGTAAAATTCAAACAAACGATCCTTTGAGTAGAATGGCCCAAGGAAAGGCTGGTGGATTCAAACTGCCAAACTTCTGGCTAGCAGACGATCTCTTAACCACTGTACCACTAGGGCTCCTTCACAGGATCACAGTGAGGATTAAATGAGTTAACAACACATGTGAAGCATTGTACAGAGCTTCTGGCATATAGCAGAAAACCACCAAAATATATATTATCTCATCACTTCCTCTAGCCAGTACAGAAGACTATTAATCTCCACTGCTTTCAAAACAAAGGGAAAATAATCATTAAATAGCAGACATTTGTGAGGAGTCTTAGACCCCATGGAGTTGATTGTCCTGGGGCCTGTCCATTATACAATTGCTAAGATAACAACATTTTTGTCTTCTTGCAAGGAGAACCTGAGTTCAGGGAGAAGAATTGATAATTCTTAGTCTCTAGTCCCATCAATATGGTTTCAGGCATTGAAAGTTGGAAGAGTTTTCCATTACTTAAATACCTCTGGCATCTTCTTTCATTACTACTTCCTTAGCTCAGGCCCTCATTGTCCTTTTTTATTGTGATATAATTCACATGTAATCTACTCTCTTAAAATCTGTAAGTCAGTGATTTTCAGCATATTCACAAAGTGGTGCGACCATCACCCCTGATTGGTGTTTCCTTGGACCATTGCAGTAGTCTCTTAACCAGCCTTTCCTGGTGGACTGTTGACATCTGTGCTTTCAACTGCTTTCAGTCTGATTTTTCTAAAACAGAAAGCTGATTACCTTCTGTATCTGTATATATATATCAAGAGATTTATTCTAAAGAATTGGCTTATGTTCTTGTGGGGGCTGGTGAAGTCTGAAATATATAGGGCAGACCAGCGAGCTGGAAATTCAGGGCAGAATTTCTATGTTACAGACTTAAGATAGAATTTCTTTTCATGGAAACCTCAGGTTTGTTCTCACAGCCTTCAGCTGATTGGATAAAGGTAATCTCCTTTACTTAAAGTCAGCTGATTGCAAATGCTTGACACATCAACCTCCACACCAACTCTAGACTACCCAGGCTGCCTAGCTGGTGCAACCCAGGAGATGAAAGTGTGAGTCTACCCAGAGGTGCCTTAGAAGAAAGGCCTGGTGGTCTGATTTTGAAAAAAAAAAAAAAAAAGTCACTTGCCCAAGAGCAGAGGAAATCTTGATTGTGACCCAAACAAACCTGGTTCATGAGAATCTGAGTGTTGAGTTGCAAACAATTTAGCAAAAGAATATCTCCCACTGTTTTAAAAATTCAATTTTATTGTTTTAAAAACAAATGGATTGCTTTCCTTATTATACTTTTCAAATGTTTTATTCTTTATTATTTTGAAATTAAAGTAATATTGTCAAAAAGAGCTCTATCCCAGTGACATAGAAGGGCTGGTCCCCCCCAAGCCTGGCCACAGTACAGAAGCACCGACAGGAAAAAGAAAGGCATCTGGAGAGTCAAGTTTCCAGTGGGGCTGTGCCACCGGTTGGCTGTGGCATCCTGGACAAGCCCTGTAACCATTCTGGGTGCCACTTTTCCCATCAGCAGAGCACGGGTTTGGCAGTTTTCTGTGTGAGATGGAGCCTGAATCATATGATGGGGAACGGCTGATAATGAGGGGCCAAGCTGCCTGGGAGTGTGCTGTAGTGCACTGGGGCACCCAAGGGCACGGCTTAGAAAGCTGCAGGAGATTGGCATTTTTGAAACAAATTAGCATCATCTCAATGCCAGCTGAGACAAAAGTTCATTCTATTTCTGTAGCAAACAGGGGCAGTGAGGTTCAGTGATAGAGTTCTCAACTAAGGTGAAACCTGACCCAAGCCATGGTATTTTCAATCACATCATATACCTGTGAAAGCTGGACAATGAATAAGGAACACAGAAGAAGAATTGATGCCTTTGAATTGCAGTGTTGGAGAATACTGAATGTACCATGGATCACTAAAAGAACAAACACATCTGTCCTGGAAGAAGTACAAGCAGAGTGCTCCTTAGAAGCAAAGATGGCGAGACTGCATCTTACATACTTTGGACATACTGCTAGGAGGGATCAATCCCTGAAAAAGGACATCGTGCTTGGTACAGCGGAGGGTCAGCAACAAAGAAAAAGACCGTCTACGAGCTGGACTGATGCAGTGGCTGCAACGATTGACTTAAGCATATAAACAATTATGGTCATGGTGCAGGACCAGGCAGCATTTTGCTCTGTTGTGCTTGGGGTTACTGAGTCAGAAGTGACTCAGTGACACCTAACAACAAGCAGGAGACTTGGGATGGGTTCCTGGCTGACGCACCTCACGCACAGACCCACCATCCGTCTTGTCAGTGGAGGCTTGTGTGCTGCTGCGATGCTGAACAGGTTTCAGCTGAGCATCCAGACTAAGATGGACTAGGAAGAAAGGCCTGGTGATCTACTGGTGGTGAAAACTCTACGGACCACAATGGTCCACCCCTTTATGCAGGGGGTTGCCATGAGCTGGGGATGGAAAGTGGGTCAACAGCAAACTGGGCCTGCCATTCTGCTACACCTTTTCTGAGCCAGACACGGGACTAGTTATTTTCACACATTGTTTCATTTAAATCCTTACAGTACCCTTGTGAGTAGTTACCATTATCCCTATTTTTATATGTTAGAAAACAGGCTCAAATGAGTAAACCTGCTAAAAATCACACACTTGTAGGTAATCCAAAGCCTAGCTCACTTACTTAGCTGTTATGACTATTGTTCTTGCTCCTGTTTTCTTTCCAGATGCCATGTTCTTCTCCCTCAGTGGTGGCAGTACTTCTTTTCCTTGATTATTTACATCCTTATCACAATTTGGAAACCCTGGTGGCATAGTGGTTGAGTGCTATGGCTGCTAACCAAAAGGCCGGAAGTTCAACACCACTAGGCACTCCTTGGAAACTCCACGGGCAGTTCCACCCTGACCTATAGAGTTGCTATGAGTCAGAATCAACCCGATGGCACTGAGTTTTTATCGTGATTTAGGGCTACCACTGTAACTCCTGCTTCAAATATTTCAAACTTGCCAAGCAGAGTTACACAGAGTATGAAAGCACCTTGTAACTCTTCCTGTGGTCACCACCAAAAATGATCTCTTTGGTTGGTTTCTCTAGATATACGATTTTAAAGTTTTACAAATTTAATACTGCAAACAAAAAACAGAACCGTACTGTAATATTCTTTTCCAGTTTTTTAAAACTTAGTAATACATCTTGGCCACTTGTTAGTTCTTAAAACTATTCATCATCCCATCTTATGAAATGTTATCATAATTTACTGATTGACTTTTGGATTATTTCTGAGTTTTCGCTACTAAAAGTTGCTACAGTAAAAAGTCCTTGCACAAATATTTTAATGAAATTGTCTGAGAATTTTTTTGGAGTCTATATTCCCAGAAGTAGAATTTTGGCATCAAGGAATAAACACAGTATAAGATACTGCCACATTGTCCATCTGTGGTATGTGAGTAGACCTACTTCCTGACATACTTGTCAATATCATGTATTAATAATTTAAAAATATTTGTAATTCTTATTAATGAAAAGGATATCATTAAAAAAATTCAAATTAATTAGTGAAGTTGCATGTATTTTCATATTGTATATTGTATTTTCTCTTCAACAAAATGCCTGTTTATCTCCTTATCACTGCATTTTTTTCTCATTGATTTGTAAAAACTTTTTATTTATTTAGGATTTGTCTGTAATATGTGATTTAATTATGTTTTCTCATGTTGTGGTTATTTTCTTGCTTTGTTTCAGATATTCTGAAACTAACAGAAAAGTTTATTTTTTTTTTGTATGTGGTCAAATTTATCCATTTTTTTCTTTATGATTTCTAGTTTTCATGTTACACTGGAAAGGAAATTTCCACCTGAAAATTAACAAAATATTTATCCATGATTTGTCGTGATTTGGGGCTACAACTGGAATTCCTACAGCCCTTTTCACATTCCCTCTGGAGATGGCAGCCACAGCCAGCCCTGGCCACATCTATTCATATTTTTCTGTGAAGTTCCCAAAAATGGTGTGAATTTTTTTGTTATCATTCTCACTTGGCAGGTAAAAACCAAACACAGAATTGAAGAGGGTACAGTTCTTTAAAGTAACACCAGCTTTGTTATATCTCAGCTCTGCTGTATACCAGACAATTGACTTATGTTCTTGAGCCCCAGTCCCCCATCTGTAATACAGGGGCCATGTGCCGGCCTTTGGGGGCTTGTTATGACAATCCCATGGAGACGCACGTGTCTCTCACATAGTGCATAACACATGACAATGCCTGCGTTCTTGTCAGCCTCAGCTTCCAAGTGACAGCCCTACCTGGCAGACCCTCTAGGCTGGTTAGAAAGACTAGACTATGCCACAGTCCCCCATATGTTTGTCAGTTTGTTATACTGTGGGAACTTGTGTGTCACTGTGATGTTGGAAACTAGGCCTCTGGTATTCAGACAGGTAGCAGCTGAGCTTCCAGACTAAGACAGCTTAGGCAGAAGGAGCTGGGCATCTAATTCTGAATAGAACTAGAGGGTGAAAACCTTATGAATAGCAACAGAACACTGTTTGACAGAGTGTTACAAGATGAGTGTCCCCGGCTGGAGAGCACTCAAAAGACTATTGTGAAGGACCTGCCTCCTCAAAGTGGAGCTGACGTTAATGATGTGGATGGAGTCACACTTTCCGAACCTTCGTTTCCTGATGTGGCATGACTCAAAAAGAAAACAGCTGTCACCTTGAGGACTGAGGTGTGCCGGACTCAGGCCTCGATGTTTTCTGTTTTTTTCTTTTGATTGTACTTTAGCTGAAGGTATGAAGGTTTACAGAACAAACTAGTTTCTCTCATTAAACGATTAGTACACATGTGGTTTAAATTATTGGCTAACAACCCCCAAACAAGTCAACATTGTGTCTTCTCAAACTTGGGCTCCTCATTACTACTTTTCATGTCCCCTCCTGTTCTAGTCCTTGCCCCTGGGCTGTTAGGCCCCTTTGTTTTGTTTGGTTTAATGGGCCTGCCCAATTTTGGGCTGAAGGGTGAACTTCAAGAATGACTTCATTACTGAGCTGAAAGGGTATTTGGGGCCATATTCAGTTTTTCTTGTCTCTGTCAGCCCAGAAAGTCTGGTCTTTCTTTAGGAGTTAGAATTTTGTTCCATATTTTCCCCAGCTCTGTCCTGAGCCCTTGGCTGTGATCCCTGTCACAGCAATCAGTGGTGGTACCCAGGTACCATCCAGTTGTACTGAATTTGGTCTGCTGGGAGCCACTGAAGATGTGGGCCACTGCTCCTTTGCATTAATCTTTCCCTCCTTTCTTTAGTTTTTCTTCCCTCTGCCTTGCTCCCGAAGAGGACAGACCAGTGGGGTATCCCAGATGGCCCCTCACAGACTTTCAAGACCCCCGACACTACTCGCTACCCACCAGCTGAGCTGGATGTTCCCTGAGACCTTGGACCCCAGTCCTCAGCCCAGTAATGTGGTGCCTCAAGAAGTTTGGATGGTCTATGGAAGGTCTATGACCTTGCTTTGTACACATTGTGCTGGCTTCCCCAGTATTGTGTACTGTCTTAATTTTCATAAAAGTTACCATTCAGCTGCTGTGTATTTAGTGGTTTTCCTTTTCCACCCTTTCCCTCCCTGGTAACAAGCAAAGGTTATTTCTGTTTATGTGTAAACTTTTTCATCAGTTTTTACAGTAGTCATCTCATATAACATTTCCCCTTTTATGATTGACTTATTTCACTCAACATAAATCCCTCCAGTTTCCTCCACATTTTGCCAGCACCATTTGTTAAAAAGACTGTGTTTTCCCCATTTGATGGACTCTGGACAATCAAATGGTCAGATGACCATAAACCAAAAAGCCACTGCCATCCAGTCAATTCCAACTCAGAGCAACCCTATAGGATGGAGTAGAACTGCCCTGATAGATTTGAACTGCTGACCTTTTGGTTAGCAGCCACAGCAATTAGTTCCGACACCATCAGGATTTCCTAGGTGATTATAGGTAGACGGATTTATATCTGGGTTCTCAACACGGTTCCACTGGTCACTGTATCTGTCACTGTACCAGTGCCAGGCATCTTTGTTTCTAAAGTATGTCTCTTGTGAATACATATTGATGGATCCTGTTTTTGTTTTTTTTTTGTTGTTTTTAAATCCGTTGTGTCACTCTGTCTCTTTGAGTGCATTTATGCCATTTCCGTTCAGTGTAATTATTGATAGATGTGAGTTTATTGCTGTCATTTTGTCCTGCTTTTTTTGTTGTTATTGTCACCAACATTTTCTTTGCTCCTCTTTTACTCCTCTGCTAAATTTCTTTGGTTTGTTGATTTCTTTTGTTTGTGTAGATTTTGTTTTTATTGTGACTTATGTTTTTCTCCTCTATTCTGATAACTAGGTTTATTAACTTTCTTGTGGTTACCTTAAAATTTATCCGTATCTTCCTAGGTTTGAACCAGTCTGTTAGTACCTTGCTTTCCACCCCATTAGAAAGTACTATACCTACACTGTTCATTCCCTCTTTTATTGTTCTGGCATTGTTGTGATTTACATATTAACCTCTGTTCCCTATTGTAATTCTTTTGGTTTTGGATAGTTCTTGAAAGTTCATTTCCTAAGCTGGTATCTGGCTGGTACCATCTGTGTCCTAGATTCAGGATGTGTTCTCATGTCATTTGTTCTCAAACCAAAGAATGCCCTTTAATAATTATTACAAGGTCACTTTGGTTTTTATATCGTCCTAATTTCTGTTTATCTAGTAATGTCCTAATTTCACCATCATATTTGGATGAGAATCGTGCAGGACATGTTATTCTTGGCTGGTGACTTTTTTCTTTCAAGTTGTTACATGTATGGGATCCGGCAATTAAGTTTGCAAACTTGCCACCGTGTGCTGATGTTGGCAGCACTGTACAAACAACTCAGTAGGGTTTCATAACAGTGGTATATCAGTCCTCACACCTTTGTTTGTGTTGACTTGCAGCGGTGTCTTGCTGACTGGTGTTCATTATTGTTGTTGTGTGTTTTTGTGTGATGTTGCAAGAACCTTGGCGCTTGAATCAGAGCACTGAACAAACGTTAAACTTCTTGTTAAACTTGGCAAGAGTGGAAGTGAAATCAGGGGCGTGTTGGTCCCAGTTGACGGGGACAACGCCAGTGAAGGAAATGGCAGTGTACAAATGGATTAAACCTTTTTCTGAGGGGAGAGAAAGCGTCACTGATGAAGAGAGGTCAGAGCAGCCAGTCACAAGCAGAACTGATGAAAACATTGCAAAAATTCATCGAATTGAATGTCAAAATAGTCACCTGACTGTGAGAAACACAGCAGACCAAGTAAACATTGATAGAAGACAGTTAGGAAAATCTTAGCATGAGACAGGCGTGTGCAAAAATGGTCCCAAGGGAGCTCACCGATGAACAAGATCAAAGGAGAGTCGAAGTTCATCAAGACCTTCTGGAGAGGGAAGACGGGGCTCCGTTATCACTGGTGATGGAACCCGGGTGTGCCAATATGACCCTGAAACAAAGCATCAGAGTGCACATTGGAAGTCAGCCGTTTCTCCACAACCCAAAAAGTTCCTTCTGTTAGCCCGAACTCTGAGTCACAGTGATGTTGCTAACTGTTGTGGATCGCAGTGTGTCCCCCCAAAATATATGTATTGATTTGACTTAGCTATGAGTCCCAGTATGGTGCACTTCCTCCCATGTGTTGCGAATCCTGGCTCTGTGATGCTGATGAGGCAAAATAGCAGTTGTGTTGGTGAGGCAGGATTCAGATTAGCAGCTGGATAGCAGTAGGATAGAAGAAGTGAGCAGAGTAAGTTGGGAACCTCATACCACCAAGAAGGCAGCATCCAGAGCAGAGCACGTTCTTGGGACCTGAGGTTCCTGTGCTGAGATGCTGTCATTGAATTTGGACTCCGCCTGCTGGACTGTTACAATTTCTCTTATTGAATGGGCTTGTAAACTGTAAATGGCTTTGTGGCTTACTGGACTGTGACAATGGAGTTTTTCTTCGTGAAACCATCAACTTGTGGCACTTTCTGTTGGAGCAGTACCAGGTGATTAAAACACTAACCGTGCTTGATATCAGAGTGAATGTTCATTATGAATTTGTAGCAACTGAACAAACAGTTAACTGAGTTTACTATTCAGAAGTGCTGAAAGGGCTGCGTGAAAAAGAGAGAAACAACCTGAGCTTCTTGCCAACAGCTCACAGCTATCGCATCACAACAATGCACCAGATCACACAGCACTGTCTTTGAGGGAGTTTTTAGCCAGTAAACAAATAACTGTGTTAGAACACCCTCTCTACTCACCTGATCTGCCCCCAATGACTTTTTTCTTTACCCAAAGATAAAGGAAATATTGAAAGTAAGACATTTTGATGACATCCACAACATCAAGTGTAATATGATGGCAGCTCTCTCTGATGGCCATTCCAGAACTGGCTGACTTCTGTTCCAAAATTGCCTTGAAGGGTGGTCTAAGCATTGGCACCAGTGCATAGCTTTCCAAGAAGAGTGTTGCAAAGGTGACCGTAGTGATAGTCAGCAATGAGCTATGAAGCACCTTATCTAGGATGAGTTCATGAACTGAATTGGCAGACCTTGTACCATGCATCAGCTGCCAAAACGACGAACAGATCTGTCTTGGAATAAGTACAACCAGAATGCTCCTCAAAGGTAAGGGTGGCAAGGCAACATCTCACATGCTTTGCACATGTTCTCAGAAGGGATTAGTCCCTGGAGAAGGACCTGATGCTTGGTAGAAGATCAACAAAAAACAGGAAGACCCTTGACAAGACGAATTGACACTGTGGCTGCAACAGTGGGCTCAAGCATAACAATTGTGCAGATGATGCAAGACTGGGTGGTGTTTCCTTCTGTCATGCGTGGGGTCACTATGCCCTCGAACTGACTCAAGAGCACACAACAACAGCGTGCCACGGTCAGGCTTTATTTGTCAGACCTCACCACAGTCTCATCTAGGCCCTTCTCTAGTGTTATCTAAGGGAGTCGAAGGCAGACGCTGTGTGTTAGTCCCGTGCTATCTATTTCCTCATAGCCTGCTAAAGCCGGTTAGCAACACCCCCACCAAAACAAACAAACAAACAAAAAAGCTTACCAGTGCCAAACCCAAATTTGTGCACATTTAGTTGTTTTTAAAATCGCCCCCAATACGTAATTTTAGCTACCTAGAGCCTGCCTGTTATATAGACCCTATGAAACTGCACCCAATGTCTGCCAGCCATGGGAAAGCTAAAGTTGCTGCCATCTTTGGAGGTCTCTGACCTAGAGACCCCACATCGTGGTGCAGAAGGACTTCATGTGTAAGCCATCCCTCTCCTCCTGCTCCCCTTTCCTGTGACTTTCCTTGCCTTCTGCCTCTGCTGATGGCTGCCTGTACCCCTTGCCTCTGGGAGACTCCTGCTGCAGGGAGCCAGCCCATGTGTGTGACTGTCCATGCACTGGCTCCAGTAAGTAGCTTGTTGTGCAACTCTGCTATCTCACCATTTTCCTTCTTCAGCCCAGAGCTCCCTCAGACTCATCACGTGTGCAGACTGCGTGCTCTCCGGGACCCTCATACCAGCTATTAACTTGCCCCAGCTGAGTGCCACTGCTATTCTTCTAACTGCTGTCTCTAATAATATATAAGACATCCTGTTCTGTGCAAGGAACACATCTTCATCACCATGGTGATCAGGTAGCTGCAGTTTCCAAACAGATTCCTTTGCCACTGTGTCTACCAGGAACAAAAGAGTATCCAGAGCAGCTGTGAGTTTGGCAAAGGGGGGAGGTCCAGTCCCTGGTTGTTAGACATCCAAGCCCCACCCTGGGACTGTCACAGAGGCCATTCTTTGGAGACCCTACATGTCAACATCAAACTTACAAATTTCCATAGCTTGAAAGTAATTCAGAAAAAAAAGCCCCCAAGAGAGTAAGCATATGAAGGTGACAGTTCTGAACCAGAGGATGCCAGACTCCCAGGAGCTGTCCAGGAGATGCAAGCTTATGGTGACTGGACAAGCCCCAGCAACACCTGCAGGAATCCTTGTTTGGAAGATTCTCTCAAAAAATGGAGCTAAATGCTATGGGTACCTCAAGAGAGCCTTTCTCTTCTTGGGGAATTCTAAGAGAAACCATTGACAAAATAAAAACTAAATCCATTGCCATGGAGTCAATTCTGACTCATGGTGACCCCGTATTTTACAGAGCAGAACTGCTCCACAAGGTTTTCTTGGCTGTGATATTTGTGGAAACAGATTTCTTCTGTAGTGTTGCTGGATGGGCTTGAACCACTAATATTTAGTAGTTAGTAGTCCAGGACCTTTGCACATGCTTTTTCCTCTGCTTAAAACAGCCTCTTTCTTCCTCTTTCCCTGAATGCATCCATATCAAGCACCCAGGATCTCCATGTAGCAACCCATCATCAGGGAAGCCTGTCCAGTAAGAGAACTTAAGCAACTGCAAGGGTCCCTTTAATGTAAGAATTATTTGCAGACAGACAGATAAAAGTGTGGGGAGTAGAGGGGAGACAGTTGACAGGGCCTTTCTGTTGCTTGCTCTCCTGGCACTCTTCACTGTCCCTGCACAGGCCACAACTCATAAGTAATCAATCTTTTCTACGGGAAAAACTCTAAATTCAGAAGTTTTGGCAAAGGCAATTGTTGTGTCTGTGTGAAATTTGGTCATTAGATAAGCCTTTCTTCCTGCCAGATAGTCCTTGGGTGGTAACATATGGTTAAGCTTCAGCTGCTAACAGAAAGGTTAGCAGTTTGAACCCATTCAGAAGTGACTTGGATGAAAGGCTGTTTCCCAAAGGGGATCATAGCCGCAAAAACCTGATGGAACAGTTGTACTCTGCAACACATCAGCTTGTCAAGAGTTGGAATTTACCCAACAGCAACCAGGTATGAGTTCGCCTGCTGGATGCTTTACAAATATCACCCACACAAGCTTTAATTGAAATCCAGCTCTGGCCCAAAGCCCTTGTACTTCCTGTGACAATACAAGCACTTTTTCATGTGCAGAAAGTGTTGTGTAAGCATTCGAGACCTCTGATGTCTTGAAATAGTAACTTTGATCAGGCAGGACTTTTGATTGAGGTGGAAAACTCATTCAGTTGGGCTCACCAACACTGTTTAGCTCAGAGACCTGGGCTGGGGACTGGTTCTGCCATAGACTCAATATAGACAAATGGTAAAGACAAGCCTTGGTGACCAGCCACAGTGTCAGGCCATGAATGTTAAAATCTGTGTGTGGTAGATGATTTCTAAAAGCAATATAAAGTCCACTGAAAAGTTGAAGAGGCCAATAATCACTGAAGAAATGGAAATATATCAAATAAATTATATCTGAAAAGCCATCAAGCTCAGAAAATTTCTTTCATATTTTCAAGTTACAGGTAATTCCTATGATGAATAGATTAACTCAGAGCATTGAAAAATGACAGAAAGATTTTGGGCTCATCTTATATAGTAATTCACACCAAATCCTGATTAAAGGGAATGCATGAAGATTACTGTTCAAATCCTTTTTGTCTTCCTTTCTGAAGTTCAAATGCAGTGCTGGAATTCTGCCAAGTTAATAGTGGTCATTATGTACTGCTAAGCTGCCTGTCATGTAGGGAGATAAATGCTGTTTATGTCTGGTTTTCTGTTTACTTGTTGACAAGCACAGTCATGACTGATACAATATTACACAGGAGGAAAGCTAGTGGCTTTCTTTCATTGCCTTTACATGTTTGCTCACTTTGGCCACAGGATCTTTGCACATGCTTTTTCCTCTGCTTAAAACAGCCTCTTTCTTCCTCTTTCCCTGAATGTATCCGTATCAGGCACCTAGGATCTCCATGTAGCAACCCATCATCAGGGAAGCCCGATGTCAAATTTGTTACAGTTCCTCATCACATCCTGTACTTGTCATTCATAGCAATAGGTACAGTTTCACTGTTACACATCTTAGTGAGATCATCTGTTTAATGTTTGCTTCCACAAAGCTCTGTGGCAGTAGGGATCTTGTTTTTCTTGATCATTGCTGTACCTCCTGGGTTCAGCACATTTGTTCAGTGGATGAGCAAACATTTACAGTCTACTTCACTAGAGTAAAAGTCATGAAAATGGGGAGCTCTATTTAATGCCGGCTTTTAAAGGCTGTATGACTCGTGTTATACCAATGTCAAACTCCTATTTTTGATATTATAATTACTAAAAGCTGTGATTATTGGAGTAAAGTGGTAAAGTATACATGGGATCTCTCTGTACTACTACTGTCTCTATAACTTTTTGCAAATAAAAATAAGTAGTTGCAGACAGACAAATGAAAAGTTTTTTTTTAATGTAACCAAATATCTGACTTTGTTCTAGCATCTCAGTTTTCTAATAACCAGTGGATGTGCAGTTGACTCTGACCCATGTTGACCCCATGCATGTGAGTGAAGAACTGTGCTCCATGGGGTTTCTCACGGGCTAATTTTTTGGAAGTAGATCACCAGCCCTTTCTTCTGAGGTGCCTCTGGGCACAATCTCACCTCTAACCTTCTAGTGAGCAGTTAAGTATGTTTACTGTTCATACCACTCTGGGACTCCGGGAAATATTGGGTATGAGGAGATTTAACAGATGGGCCTAATCATATTCTTCTACCAATCGCCTGAATGACCTTGGGCCAACCACTTCCCTTCTCTTAGCCTCAGTATCTCACCTGTAAAACATGAGGGTTGGATTGCAGAGCCCTGAGCTCCCTTTAGCACTGTGACTGTGTAATCTGAAAGGGCTCAGAACCACCTCAGGTGCCAGTGCCTCCCACCATCTCTTTGATTCCTCCCACACCTGCCCTCATCCCTTTCATCCCATGTTGCGGAGGCACTTGTATTAGGGAGGCTTGGATAGAAAAGGTTCCTTTCAGTTGTCTGAGCCCCAGGTTTAAACTGATGAGTTGAGGAGAGGCAGACATCACTCCCGAGCCTTCCCTGCTATCAGCCAAGGCAGCCTCATTTGGGGTCTCCGATTCGCAGTTGAATGCCTTTGGGCTGGCTCATCACTGAGTTCAGCTGCCTAGATGAGCTTTTTTTTTTTTTTGGTTGTACTTTTTTTTCCTTATGGTGACTAAGTGAAAGTTTACAATCCAAGTCAATTCGTCATGTAAAACCCCAATCGCCCACCTCTGTGCAACTCTATCTGCTCTCCCCACGCTGTGTCAGCACACTCTTTCTTTATGCTTTTCACTCCTAGTATCCACTCAGCCAACACTTGTCCCCTCGTCTCTACCCTCTCTTTTCTCCTCTAGAAAGAAATCAGTTGCACAGCCTCATATATGTATTAAACCATAAAGTGCACACACCACCTGCATCAGTCTGTGTCCTCAGGTTCAGTCCATTCTCTGTCTGAAGTGCCGGCTTCAGTACTGGTTTCAGCTCTGGGCTAGCAGCAAGTCTAGGGGCCGGGTTCTAAGGGCAGTCTCCAGGTTGTTGGACCATCGGGTTGGTCTTTAATAGAATTCTCGATCCACACACCCCTTCTCTCATACTACCTCAAGGACTTTATGTCATGTTCCCTATCAGTGAGGTCTTCGGTGGTCCCAGGCACCACCTAGTTTGGGTCAGCTGAGTTTTTATTTTTCCTTTAAATAACACGGCACCTTCCTGAGCCCTTCCCTTGCACCTTTCACTGGCAGCTCTCAGGTCACGGTGAAGATTAATTACCTTGCATGCTGGATGAGGAAACCCAGCTCATGAATGGAAGCTACTCTCCTCAAGATGAACCCTTCAAGACCCACCTGCATAAATCCAAGTCATCAAGACTCGTTGGAAGAAGGAGATGTGGAATGTCCTGCTTCCGTGGGAGTTTTCACCTGGATGACCCCTTGGTTTGAGGCTTCACAAACACTCTTTCACTTGTCTCTCAACTCACAAAGCCTAATGGTTGAACAACCCTAGTTCCTGTAACTTAGAATGACATCTTCATCTCCCCCCCAGGGTGACAGGAGCTGGTAGAGAAAGAGGGTTCAACAAGGCATCCCCTACTCAATTCAAGGAGGCATGGGGAGTGGCAGTTGTATTTGTTTTAATGATTAAAAAAAAAAAAAAATGTCTGTGAAGATTTCCTCTACAGAAAAGGCTCCTTTCATGGATTGAACTATGTCTCCCTGCAAAATGTGGTAGCCATTTGGCTGGGCCACAACCCCCAATATTTTCTGATAATCTTCCATTATGTGATTTTTCCTGTACTGTATGTTGGGGAGGATTAGGGTGGGATTGTAAATCTCCTCCTAAGGTTACCTCCCTGCTCCAATATAAAGGGAGTTTCCCTGGAGTACAGCTTGTACCACCCTTTATCCTTCTATCTTACAAGAGGTAAAGGGAGAGGGGAGCAAGCAGAAAGTTGGGAACTTCACATCATCAAGAAAGCAGCACTGGGAGAAGAGGCATCCTTCAGACCTGAGGTTCCTGTGCCAAGATGCTCCATGACCAAAGACAGACGCGACGCAGGAAAACCTTCCCCTGGAGCGGAAACCCTGAATTTGGACTTATAACCTGCTGGACTGTGTAAGAATAAACTTTTCTTTGCTAAATACCACTTTGTGTATTTCTGTTAGAGCAGCACTAGATGACCATAACAGCTCCAGAGGCTAAAAAACGTGGAGAAGCAACACTGTGAGAGTGCGATTTTTTTTTTTTTTTAATTAGCTGTGCCAAGCACACTGCTGTTGAATTAGATTCTGACTCATAGTAACTCTATACACAGAGTAGAAGTGCCCCACAGGAGTTCAAAGGAGCGCCCAGCAGCTTCGGACTGTGACCTTCTGGTTAGCAGCTGTAGCACTTAACCACAATGCCACCTAAGTCTTTAAATCAGGTATACGGAGGTATAGGAAACCCTGGTGGCGTAGTGCGCTAAGGCTACGTCTGCTACCTAAAAGGTCAGCAGTTCAAATCTGCCAGGCAGTCCTTGGAAACCCTATGGAGCAGTTCTACCCTGACCTCTAGGGTCACTATGAGTCAGATCCCACTCAACAGCAGTGGGTTAGGTGGGTATATTGAAGTATAATTCAGACAGGTGAAAATTTACATTTTAAGTATATAATGTGATTTTTTTTTAGTTAGATTTAGTGAGCTATGTTTTACTTGCAGTATAATTCATCCTGTTTAGTGCACAGCGCTAGCTGAATGGTTGGTGGTTTATCTCCACCCGGAAGCTATTCAGAAGAAAGACTTATAGATCCACTGTCGAGAAATGAGCCAACAAAGCCCGGCAGAGCAAAGTTCTACTCTGACAGCCTTGAGGTCACAGTGAGTCGAAGTCAAGTGAATGGCCTCCAGAATCAGACAGAAAGTCCTTGCAATCTGCTTTTAAAAATTACCCTCAGCATTGTATGGATCACAAGAATATTGTCTGATAAGAGTAAAAGATAAGCTTTCTCATTTGGAAAGTACTGCATGACAGCTTCAGATCTGACTCGACGGCACTTGGCTTGGCACATGATAGGTACAAGAAAGGAATCAGACACAGCAGTTGTTTTAGCCTGGGTTCTCTTGAGAAGCAAAGCCAGGGAAACATATACAGACACATAGAGAGAGATTTCCTTGGAGGAAATGGCTCACGCAGTTCTCGGAAATGGTAAATCTCAAATCTGTGGGTCAGGTGACACAGATCGATGACTTTTACTGGCTCGCATGATTGCAGGTCCGATGAACTCCAAATCTGTGGGTCAGCCCACAGGTTTGGGGCCCCTTGTCATGGACTGAACTGTGTTCCTCCAAAAATGTGTGTAGTAATTTGGCTAGGCCATGATTTCCAGTATTTTGTGACGTTCCTATCCGCTGTAAAACCTGCCTCTATGATGTTGATGAGGGAGGACGGGAGGCAGTCACGTTGGTGGGGCAGGACTCAATGTGTAAGATTGTATTGTGCCATTTGGCAGTCTCTTGGGGCATAAAGGAAAGGAAAGCAAGCAGAGAGTAGGGGTCCTCATACCACCAAGAAGCATGCCAGGAGCAGAGCACGTCCTTTGGACCCAGGATGCTTGCACCTCAGAATCTCTCGTTCCAGGGGAGTACTGTGGACAACACTTTCCTCCAGAGTCAACATGGAAAGAATTTCCCTGTAGCTGATGCTCCGAACTGGACTTTCACCTACCTGCCTGTGAGAAAGTAAGTTTCTCTTTGTTAAAGCCATCAGCCTGCGGTATTTCTGTTACAGCAGCACCAGAAGACTAAGACACCTTGCTGGCTTATGTCATAGAAATAGAAACTGAGAAGATTGCAGCGTTAGAAAGAGAGCAAGCTTTGCCAGAACATTTATTTATACCATGGATGCAGGCCACACTCACAAGGAAAATCCTTTTCCAGCTGATTGGCTACTCACATCAGGCAATAAAATGGGATATGATACATACTGTCTGCCAAACCACTGAGAATTATAGCCTGGCCAAGTTGACATGTAACACTAACCATCATGTTTCATCCCTCGTCAACTTGGCACCTATACACATCTCCTTGAACTGTACATGATTTCTAAATAAAGACAATTGTAGAGTCGTATTTGCACCTAAAGTGATACAACTAATAGGCCTACAATCAAAAATGCACCAGCCCCATTTGTATCTTATAATGTATCTCAAATCCATGGGTCAGATGACAGAGTGATGACTTTCAATGGCTCACATGGTTGCAGCTGCTGATGAACGCCAAATTTGTAGGTCAGGCCACGGGCTGGAGGCCCTTTGCTGTGGGTTGAATTGTATTCTCCAGTAAGTAATGGGATAAGGGAGGGAAGAGAAAAAAAATTTACTATATAAATGTCATAGATTGAATTATGTACCCCCCAAAATGTGTGTATCAGTTTGGCTGGGTAGTGATTCCTGGTATTGTGTGATGTTTGTGTATGCTGTAAACCCTGCCTCTGTGATGTTAATGAGGGAGGATGGGAGGTAGGACTCAAGTGTAAGACTGTATTGTGCCTTGAAGCAATTTCTTGAGATACAAAAGAAAGAAGCTAGCAGAGATACTTGGGGACCTGCTAAAACAAGAAAGGGGGGGCGTTGATAACAGGGAAGCTGTAGGAACAGAGCAGGTCTTTTGGGCCTAGGGTCCCTGTGACCAGAAGCTCCCAGCCCAGGGGAAGATTGACAAGAACCTCCCTCCAGAGCCAACAGAGAAAAGCCTTCCCCTGGAGCTGATGCCCCGAATTTGGACTCTTAGCCTACTTTCCTGTGCGGAAATACCTTTCTCTTTGTTAAAGTCACCCACTTGCGATATTTCTGTTATATTAGCGCTGGATAACTAAGACAATGTACATATCTATTCACACCCGTGCGTAACCAAATAAGGAAGAAATGTCACAGTAACAGTCCTCGTTTCTGCAAGTGGTTACATGGTTGTAGCTCGTATTTAGAACTACCTTGTTTTACTGTCCATTCCGTACTCTCTTTGTCTTGAGGAAGCACCTCAGCTGGTTGTGGTTCTTTGCCTGATAGCGTGACCCAAACGTTCACTCTAAATGTGTCCAGGCCGTTAGTGGTCATGTCAGAATTCAGTTACTGTAGTTACCACTGACTTCAACCACAGGGCATGGTAGTACTAAGAGATGCCCTGCGGGGCCTCCTATACTCCGGACATACTCTTCCTTACTCCCATTATGTAATATTTCTCCTTGATAATCAGGATCAGCTACCCCAGCCAGTCTGGTAATTTCCTTCTTTACCTGGATCCAGGAACATGAGGAGCCCAATTGGCTGTGCAGCATTCTTAACTTCCATTTGAACAGAATCAGTGTTGTGTCTCCAGCCAGGAGCATTTCTTCCTTTAGAACTAAGACCTCTGGACCAGCAGAGAATAGGGTCTTAAAGACAGACAGCCAAAATTTTGCAAATGAGTCGCTGCGAGCAATAGTGATGCCACTTCCGTTTCAGCCCACTGATTCCCGGGCCTATCTATCCTAACTATGGGAGAAAAATTACTGTATATTGTACTCTGATTTAGAGAATATTCAGCTTCCTAGAGAATACTGTCCAGCTCTGCCAGGCATTACCATTTGATTGGCACAGTAATTGTGCCTTTAAAAGATCATTCCATCCTTTTATTAAGCCAGCTGTTTGAAGATGATGGAGAACACTAGGACTAGTGAATTTACGACCATGGATCTACTACTGCACTTCTTTTGCTATGAAGTGAACCTCTTGATCTGAGGCCATATTGTGTGAGATACTATAGGGCATTCTGGTGGTTTTGGCAAAGGCACTGCACACAGGGAAGACAAATCCATAGCTACAATGTCTGTTTCAATCAGACCATAACACTGCCCATTCTATGACGGAAGCAGTCCAATGTAATCAACTTGCTAGAAGGTTGCTAGTTGATCACCCCAAGGAGTGGTGATGTATCAAGGACTCAGAGTTGGTCTCTACTGCTGGTACATTGGATCCTCAGCAGTGGCTGTAGCCAAGTCAGCTTTGGTGAGTAGAAGTCCCTGTTGCTGAGTTAATACATACTCTCCCTCCCTACTCCATGACCATTTGTTCAGGAGCCCATTGGGCAATGACAGGAGTGCTAAGGAAAGAAAATAACTGGTTTCCACAGAAACATGTCGTCATATCCACGTGATTGCTAAAATATTCCCCTGCTAAGATCACTTTTTGCTGAGCATTCGCATGAATTACAAGTCTTTACTTCTTTGACCTATTCAGAGAGGTCTATATATATACTATTCACCTTCATGACTTTTGGAATTAGAATCAGTAGAGCCTTTAAAGTCTAGCCAGACTTGAGAACAAATTTAAAAAATCATCCTTAAGATATTGTTCCTTTAGAGCCTCTCTCAGTTCCAAACGTCCTAGTCTGGGCTTTCTAGAGGGATAAAATCACTGAAGCATACGTAGATAGAGAGGTTTACTTCAAGGAAATAACTTGTGTAATTGTCAAGAAATAGCTTACTCAATTGTGGGGACTAACAAGTCCATATCTGTCGATCAGTTGACAGGCTGATGACCTCCCTGGCTCATGTGACTGTGGAGGCTGAAGGTCAGGTCACAGGCTGGAGGCATCTGCTACCTTATGTTCCGGGAACAGGCTCAGTCCCTGAGAAGACTGCAGCATTGGAAAGAGAGTGAGCTTTTCCAGAACTTTCATTTATGTTGCAGTATACGCCACATTCCTAAAGCAACTCTTCTTCCAACTGACTGGCTGCTCAGATCAGATCACAAAATGGGAGGTCACACACTGTGCCTGCCAAACCACCGAGAATGATAGCCTAGCCAAATTGACATATGCTAGGAAATATCTTACCACCAATCATGAAAATGACACAGGACTGGGCAATGTTTCATTCTGTTGTACCATAAGATCACCAGGAACTAGAGTCACCTGGACAGCAAATAATGACAACAAGTCAAAATGAATTAAAAAAAAAAAACTTCATAAAATATTCCATAATTTATGTGTTTATAATGAGGTATGATTGATAGCAGTGGTTTGGTCTTTTTTTTTTTTTAATGGGGTATGATTGCCCAGCCCAGTGTCATATAAATTACAGAATATTTTATGGAACTTTTTTTTTTTAAAAAAAAACTCTCCATAAAATATTCAATGAGATATGATTAGAAATATATAAATTATGGAATACTTTATAGTCAGCCAAGTGCCGTCGAGTTGGATCTGATTCATGGCAACCATAGAGAGTTTTTTTTTACTCTGGTGATGCAGTGGTTTAGTGATGCGTCTGTTATCTAAAATGTCAGCAGTTTGAATCCACCAGGCGCTCCTTGGAAACTCTATGGGGCAGTTCTGCTCTGTCCTATAGGGAAGCAATGAGTTGAAGGTGACGCAGTGGCAGTGAGTTTGGTTTGGTTTTTAAAGAGATATGAAGTCCTGCATACTTGGAACCTGGTCATATTTGTAAAGTTGGCACCATTTTTCATAGTTTATTTGATGCCTCAACATGTCATTTGTTTCAGAGTATTGTATTCATATCTAAAATTCACTGAGTCTTTGTATGTGCCAGACACCTGCTAAGTGAGTCACATACATCGTCTATATTGTCCTTTTAGTTATTCAATGAGATATTAGTTAATGATACCCTAATATAAAAAAAGAAAGTAAGCCTTTGGTAAGGTGGGAGACTTAACCCTAGGTCTCATGACTTCCAGGTGCTCTGCCACCTAAACTAGTCTGAAATTATCTTTGAAATTGTCCTGAATAATCACAATAGTCACTACAGTTTCTCGCATTGGACCTTCTCCGTTGGTCCTGAGACCATGACAACAAAAGAAAGCTCCTGAAGCCACAGTGAAATTGTCTGAATTTTCCTTCTGATTCTAAAAACACCTGTTATGGGCTGAATTGCATATTTCAGAAAGGTAGGTTGGAGTCCTAGCCCCTAGTATTGGTGAATGTGACCTTGTTTGGAAATAAGGTCTTTGACGGTGTTACCAGCTAGGTTAATGTGAGTCACACTGAAGAAGTGTAGGTCCCAACCCAATCAGAGCGATGTCCTCATAAAAGAAAAGAAGAGGCCTGGAGAGAGACATATGCAGAGGGAAGACAGCCATGTGACAACTCAGCTATGCTGCAGCTGCAAGTGAGAGGACACCTGGGGCTCCCAGAAGCTACGACAAGAAAAGATCTTCATCTAGGGTCTTCTGAGAAGGCATAGCCCCTCTGACCCCTCGATTTCAGATTACTAGCTTCCAGACTGTGACATACTAGATTTCTGTTACAAACCACACAGTTTGTGGTATTTTTGTTTTGGCAGCTATACAAAACTAATACAAATTACTATGATTTTTTCCTTTTAAGGGATGAGGATAATGAATCTGATATATCATATTAAAGGATGAGGATAATAAATCTGACACTATATCATCCACTTGGCTGGCACATATCATATTAAATAGGTTCCCAGGTGGCACAAGCTGTTTGCTCTCAGTTAGTAAACAAAATGTTGGTGGCACGTACCCAGCCAGTAGTTCCATGGAAGAAAACCCAGGTGTGCTGTTTCCTTAGAGTTTACAGCCAGGAGAATGCTGTAGAACACAATTTTGCTCTGTAACACAGGAAGTTGCCATGAGTCAGAATAGACTCACTGGCAATGGATTATATTAATATGATACTGTTAATTTCTCTTGGGGACATTCACAAACCCTAATGTCTGCACACATTTTGCTGTTATGCTCCTGGAATAGATCTTTCTTACTTCTAGATCCCTGCTTTAGTCTGCAGAAACCCTGCTGGCATAGTGGTCAAATGCTACAGCTGCTAACCAAAAGATCAGCAGTTTGAATTCATCAGGCGCTCCTTGGGAACTCTATGGGGCAGTGCTCCTCTGTCCTATGAGGTCACTACGAGTCAGAATCAGCAAAGGGTTTACGTTCCTTCCTTCCCCACTCCATCTTTTTTTTAGTCCCCCTCTCCTCTTTCTTAGCTTGCCTGAGGGGAGCTCTCTAGGATTGCTAGTCTAGCACGTAGTGTTGTTAGTTGCCCTTAAGTTGGCTGCAACTCATGGCAACCTTGTGGTTAACAGAGTGAAATGTTGCCTGGTCCCACGCTGTCTTCAAGATCACTGGTATGTTTGAGTCCACTGGCAGATAGTAAGTGCTTAATAAATGTTACCCAACCCTGTAATCCATTGGCATTGAGTCGATTCTAACTCATGGTGACCCTTTAGGACAGAGTAGAACTTTCCCAAAGGGTTTTCAAGGAGCATCTCGTGGATTTGAACTCCCAGTCTTTATGGTTAGCCACCGTAGCACTCAACTACTATACAGCCAGGGTTTCCTGATAAATGTTAATACTCAGTAAATGAGTAACTATATTACAGGAACCAACAGTGAATCAACACTATTTTTCCCAAGACTTTGAGAAGGAACCTAGCAGAGTACTTGGGTATTTACCGGGAAATGGATGACTACGTTTTCTGGTTGATTTAAAGTAGGAGATATGTCTGGTTGTGTAAAAGTTTACTCTTAGTCCCAAGACCCATCACGGCTTTTGGCAGGTGGGGGAAAGGAACAAGAAATCTCTGTGTTTTGCTAACTGAGCAGACACTGTGAAGGTCAAGTTCAGTTAGCAAGACACAGATGTCGCCATCTCACACTGTGCCTTGTGCTGTTATGTGAAGGCAGACACGCTTCTTAAACTTGCCATCTGTGCCGCTTGCACTTACCTGGCTTCATGTCACTGTCCCCTGTGGACAGCGACCTTAGGGCAGGCATGTGGTTATCCTTAACCCTTAGTGCAGTGCTTGGGACAGCAGGGGCTCAAGGAGAGGACAGATGAGTAGAGGGGCTTCCTAGATGAAACCTCAGGTTTGCCTGGCCTGGCTGCCCTGTCCTTTTGGTCTCAGCCATCTCCTTTGGCACCACCGAGGGGCTGTTCCTGCCCATAATGCCCATCTACTCCCTTGCATGACTCCACTTTTGACTTGTTCACATCTAGTGGCCAGACCACATTTCTGCTGTTCTCATGTCTGTGACTGGCAGGAGGCCACCTGCGCCTGGAAAACCTCTCCTTCCTCCTAGCTGTTGGCCGGAGGACACAGAGAGTGGTGGCCTGACCCAGCTGAGATGCTGTTCTTCCTCATGCATGAGTGCACTTATTGCCAAACGATCTGAAGGCCTTTGTGTGCTATGGTGTCAGAGGGGAACACACTCTGCATTCCAATGAGCAGCTTTCCTGGAAAGCCCTCTGCTTTTGATTCTATGCTGCTGACTCTTACTTCTTCCTCAGTACCAGGCTGGTCTGTAGGGGTTACCATGTACTGGCCTGGGGGCTTTTCAGAACCCACAGCCAGAGAGAATAGATACTTGTTCTCCATACGATTTCACTTTTAAAATAATGCTTACATATAGAATAATTATCCCCAAATTAATACATGATTGTGGTAGAAAAGGTATCCTGGTGGTGCAGTTAGAGCTCAGCTGCTAACTGAAACGATGGCAGCTCAAATCCACTAAGTTGTTCCGTGGAATCCCTGTCAGGCAGTTCTACTCTGCCCTTGGGGCAGTACGAGTTGGGGTCAACTTGAGGGATCTATTATTCCACTGCCTTGAGATAACAGCTTTTAGCATTTTGCAAAGGATGCTTCTAGTCCTTTTTTGGAGTCTGACTGCTTTATTGATTATAGCATTGGAGAATAAAATTTTAACTAGTATTAGACCAACTTGAGTATTTGCTTAACTATAGATTAATTTTTATGCATTTTCTCCCACTTGATAGGAGGAAAAACACTTGTCTTTTGGAAATTATTGCTATTTCTTTAAAGTGTCTAGAACAAATTTTTTATCATGGTACTTGGGTTTTCTTCTTTGCATAATAGTCTCTCTAAGTTAATGTGGAAGAAGGAAGTCAACTATTCCTCTTTTTCAGAGAAAAATAATGGCTTTTATTTTCCTTTCTACTCACAGTGGAAACGCAGACATGGTGGGATCGGCAAGTGGTTGAGAGAAGGATAACACCTGCTGGATAAGGAGGCAGGATCTAAAATCAGGCAGGTGTGTAAGAACAAGGGGGCCACAGGAGCGAATGTTCCAGTACAGCCTAGGTTCTTGGGCAATGAGTCATTGTGGGTGGAATCCTGGGAAGTGTCAGAAATTATAGCATGGGGATAGGGAAACTGGGGCTGCTGGTCTTCATATGTAGTGATTTTTTGCAAAGAAGGAGACAGTGTTTTCTCATTCTTCCTCTGGAGTGGCACCCAAGAGCTGCTAACCTCCTTTTAGACACAGAACTCCTTTTGAAATAAAGTATTAGACAAACCGCCATCTGGAACAACAGAAAAAAAAAAAAAGGATATGTTTTGGTAGCAAAGCCTTTGGGGAAACTTACTGGCACGTACTAGAATGTCCTTTATTATAGTTAATTAAGGCAATGTGAAATAATTTTCCAAATCTCATGGAGAAAACATGAAACAAAGTAACGGACGGGGCTGCTCAGGGCATTGGGGGTGTGAGAGAATCAGGGAACCTCAGCCAGTGGTGGGGTCACAAGTCCCATTCCATGTACTTTCAGCTTAGGCAAGTGTAGTGAGGTAAAGGACGTAAATAACTAATGTTTTTATAGAACAATCGCTTTTAAAAATCTTGTATTACATTTTTTAAATATCTTCTTCGAAGAACTTAGTATTCAGCTGCACAGCTTTTCACAAAACCCCGTTTGAAGCCTCTGCTTTAAGGTTTCAGTTTCTGTGGTTCAGCCCAACAACTCTGCAGCCCTAACTGTGGTTTGAATTTGACTCCAGAATCCCACACATGCAAGAACAGGATCTTGGCACACACACAAGACCTGAAGCATCCTCAGAGAGGCAGATATTTTTCCGGCACACCACAGTGCCTGAGCTCGTTTGTGAAGTGAAAGGTCCCTTCCTTTGTAACATGACTTAGCACTCAGATCTCCAAATATGACCAAGGATGGGACTGAGGTTTTAGATTTCAGGTGCCAATACCTACCCCCCACCCCACCCCAGGGGAGTGAAGGGCAAAAAAAGCTCCCTGCTCCCTTGGGGCAGGGGGCAAGAGGTCTGTTGCCTGCTAGACCCCACATTGTTCCTTCGTTGCACAAACAATAAATTTCCACTTTCTGTTTCCTTTGTAACTGGTGGTATAGTGACTGTTATTTCAATAGGCTAATAGCTCAGGACAGGAATTCATGGCTGATGACAATTCTGTTTTTCTTTCTGACCAGGGCTCTGCTAATGACTTCTGAATTGCTTTGCAAATAATATTCATATATGCAAATATTATTTATACATGCAAATATTTGGTAGTTTGGACTCACCCAGGAGTGCCTTGAAAGAGAGGCCTGCTGATCTGCATCCATTAAGATTACAGTCCCAAATCCCTGTGGAGCAGTTCTGCTCTGTAACACATGGGGTTGCTATGAGTAGGAACCAACTAAATAACAGGTTTGGTTTTTGGTTTTAATGTATTCGTGATGGGTGTATTTCTCACCAGGCATTCAAGAGCAGAGTCAGGAAGACCACGGCTTTGTAGAGTTGATGTGTAAATGTTCTTCTCTCTCTCTCTCTCTTTCTTTCTTTGTTTTTTTTTTTATCTTAGTTCCTGGACTCAGTTCTGAAAATATTTTATTATTATTACTGTTGTGCTTCAGGTGAAGGCTTGTAGCTCAACTTAATTTCTCATACAAAAGTTCATGCATGTTGTTATATGGCACTAGTTGCAATCCCTGTAGTATGACAGTATGCTGTCCCTTTCCATTCCAGGTTTTTTGAGTCCATCCAACCAGCTCCTGTTCCTCCCTGGCTTCTCATCCTGTCTACAAACAGGAGCTGCCCATTTGGCCTTGTGTATCTGCTTGAACTAAGAAGCACACTCTTCATGGGTATTATTTTAAATTTTCCATCTCAGTCTGATCTTTGCCTTCAGGAATGGTTTTAATTCTGGGTTAAAAGAATCTGGGGGCCATGTCATAGACAATTCCTCTAGAGACAGTCAAACCATTAAGTCTGGCCTTCTGACATGAATTTGAGTTCTGCACCCCACTTTTCTTCTGATCTGTAAGGAACTCTCTGTCGTGTTCCCTTTCGGGGTGGTAACTGGTGGTGGATGGGTAACATCTAGTTGTCCTCATCGCAGGCGGATGGAGTCTCTGGTTTATGTGACTCTTCTGTGATATTTCTTCTTTTGATACCAGTTAAGAATAAAAACTAGCTGGGAAAACAAAACAAACAAGTCTTTCCCACTGTCAATTTTTAAAATGGTAACCAGGTAACACTGGTTTCTTTTATTGACTACTATTGACTACTCAGAATGTTTTTTCCTCAAAAACTATATATTTTCATCTTTTTAGCTCATTTTTCCTGAGGGGCAAAGCCAATGCCTAATTAAGTCTTATTCTGTATCTTTGATTATTTCTAACACTTTCAAAAAGTGTTTGCCAAATCCATAGAGAAAACATTAATTCCTTGCTGTTCTGCTGGTTCTGCTGTCTTTGTTTGGAAGCAAGGATTTTTCTCATTTTCTTTCCATTGATGTCAAAAGGAGATGGACACAGTAAGGTCTGTTACCTGTTTTCTCCTTCGCTAACCTACATCAACTGAATCAAGGCAGGAAGCACTTCAGCAGCCTGATAAGGCAGTGTCTCCGTGTGCTGGGGCTGCCATAACAAAACGGATAGCCTTAAAGGACAGACATCTGTCATCTCATAGCTATAAGGGCTACAAGTTCAAATTCAGTATGTAGGGAGGACCATGTTTTCTCTGCCCACTCTCGGTCTTTGTTCAGATTCTGTAGTCTCAGGCCTTCCTTGACATTCCTGGGCTTTTACATGCATCTTTACATGACATTTGTCTCTGCCTCACATGACTGTCTCTGTCATCTATTTTTATAAGACACTACTTAGAAGGGATTAGGACCCATCTATTCCAGTATGACCTTGTTAACCAACTCATGAAAAACAAAACAATATCCTGTATCCAAACAAGGTCACATTCAGGCACAAGGGTTAGGACTTCAACATACCTTTTTTGTGGATACAATTTAATATATAACAGATGTCTCAGCTGCTGTAACAGAAATATCACAAATAGATGACTTCAACAAACAGAAATTTTATCTCTTCATGGTTTAGGAGGCTAGAATTACAAATTCAGAGCTCCAGATCTAGGGAAAACTTTTGTCAGCTCAGTCTCTTCAGCTCCTGCTTCCTAGTTATTTTGAGATTTCCAGTTGTCTTGGTTTGTATCTAACCCCATCCATGTTTCCTGGCTTGCTTGTTTAATATCTTTTGTATCTCAGAAGAGATTGATTTAAAATATACTCTATAGTAAGGCTCCCTTGTTATAAAGACAATCGATTCCCAAATGAGCTTATAATCACATCCATGACAGATGGTTACTGACCTAGGAGGCTCTTATGAGTCTGCCGCCTCCCAGCTTCTTGAGGCTGTGGAGACCATGCTGATGGAAAGCACTGGTGATGTAGTGTGTCTGTGCTGAGAACACGGAAGTCGTTGACTTAGTCAAGGCTACTGTTGATGGCAGAGAAACTGATCTCAGACTAAAGGACATTTATTGGAAAGCTGTCTCAGAGGACACTGGGGTAGACAAGCCTCTCGATCTCTCTCTGTCTCCCATTTCTCCATCCTTCTTGTTCTCTCTCTGCAGATGAACTTTCACTGCACAAGATCAAACCCAGCTGTTTTGTGGCCTCTGGGTTTAAGTTTCTGCTCAAGCTAACCAGTCCAGTCTGAGACACTGTGTTTGTCATACTTCCAGTTTCCAAAAGATAGAATCTTATTGTCTTGGTTTAGATCAACTGTGGCTGGGCAGTCACACTCATGTAATAGAATCATGGCTTCCGGGGGATGACTAGGGGCTGAGATTACATTCCTGAAGTTATCTACTATGGTTGTATATCCAAATTCGTGCACCTGTGTATGATAACTCCCTATTGTGGCAGACCCGTAGCTGTAATGAGAGTGGCTCAGACTGTTAGGAATGGAAATATTTTCGTAGTCCACTGGTGTTCAGGCAGCCAGTCCAGCCTACCAGCTGAAATTTCTGGTTTGTGTGAGACACACTGTTGTAGGTTCTGAAGATACAGCTGTGTTACAGTTTGAATTGAGTACTCAGCCCCCCCGCCCCAGATATGTTGCAAATGCTAACCCCTGTACCTGTGGTTATAATTCCATTTGGGAATGGGTTTTCTTTGTTATGTTAATGAGGCAGGATTAGTGCAGGGTGTGCCTGAAATCAATCTCTTTTGAGAAATACAAGAGCAGATTAAGCATAGGCAAGCAAGGCAGCCAGGAGAGAAGGGAGAAGACAGGACATCAAGCTCCTGGAGGAACAGAAGCTTAAAAGAGGCAGACACCTCCTTCCAGAGTTGAAAAGAAAGCCTTCCTCTAGAACTGGTACCCTAAATTTAGACTTCTGGTCTCCTAACTGTGAGAAAATAAATGTATTTCTTACAGACACTGACTGGTGGTGTTTCTGTTGTAGCCGCACGAGATGACTAACACGAGATGACTAACACGGAGTAACCCAGATACATCCGGGTGCTTCAGTCAACATGGCTCGGCTTATGTACTGGAGCACATTGAAAAGCACATATTCTAGCGTAAATTAAACTTAATTGAAACCAAACTACAGTATTTGCTTTCATCTTTTCCGGGGTTTATAACTCCCTAAATTCCTCCAAATTCTCTTTTGTCTCTTTTTACTAGGTAGGAGATTTCCAAGAACATGTCAATTGCCCAGTCCCTGTGAACTCCTCCGGGCACCCAGCCCAAGTGGTTTCCTCCCACTGTCTCCTTCACCTTTTTCCAGGCTCTCTCATCTTCTGTAGCTGAACTCAGCCTCTCTGACACCATCGTACTGTCTTGCCTGCTATACCTCAGGTCTTGTCTCTTTTTACTCGTATTTCCACTTTAATCAAAAATATTTTATAAGTTGGCTGATAAAAACTAAACTTGTTTTTTATTATGATTAAGTGAAAGTGTACAATCCATATCAATTTTGCATACCTGCTTTTGGCCTATCTGCAACTCCATCTGCTCTCCTCTCCCTGTGACAGCACACTCCTCCTTTTCACTCTTTGCTTCTAGTATCCTCTTAATGAACCCTTGTCCCCTCCTTTCCACCTTCTCCTCTCCCACTGAGAAAGAAACCAATAGGATAGCCTTCTATAAATGCATAAAACCATAAAGTACATATGCCACATGCTCACACTGTGCCCTAGACTCACACTGAGTCTAGTCCATTCTTGTTGATAAAGACTAACCTTGTTTTGTTTTAACTTAGGACACAGGGGACATTTGAGTAGGTAAAAACAAACAAACAAACAAAAAACTCTAGTCAGTTGAGGAGAGGAGGCGGAAAGGACACTCACCTGTTAATAAATCCTATCTCCATCATACAGAGATGAACCAAGAACAAGGACTTGTCACAAAAAGACCCCTGTTTAATAAAAGAGTCTGACTAGAATGTCTTAGTCATCTAGTACTACTTTAACAGAAGTACCACAAGTGGATGGCTTTAAAAATGTTGAAATGAGGCATAAGTGACTCCATTGTGAGGAAGGGTACAGTAAAAATTCAAGGTATTAAAGAAAGCCCCAGGAAACAACTTAATAGCAGAAAATACCATAGAGTAATCTTGGCTTGGCAATCTCACCTCTGTCTTACAAAACATCTGTCACAAGACAAAGCCTGGGGACAGCCTTGCAAGTGACCCTTAGACCTTGACCACATTTTACAACTAACAGGAATTCCAGGTGGCCTTAACCAATCAATGTAAAGGTCAGTTCCCCCTCCCTGCTTTGTAATCTCACGACTTAAATACTGGGTGCTGAGGAAGCTTGGGGTCGCCTCCTTACTCTGTGTAGTTTGGAGTGTGTCCCTGGTGCACCAGTCTTTTTCCTATTGGGCATATTTTTAATAAAATTTTACCTTTAAAGAAATTCTGGGTCACATCTTGAAATCCGAACTCCAACAAAAAGACAAATTATATTTTGTCACAGTCCAGTAGACAAAAAGTCTAAATTTAGTGTGTCAGCTCCAGGGGAAGGCTTTCTCTGCTGCCTCTAGAGGAAGTTCCTTGTGATCTTTCTCTGGATTAGAACTTTCAGAGGCACATGGACCCTAGTCCTTTCCAAAGAAAGTACTCAGATGCAGACACTGCTTTCTTTCTTGATGGTAAGAGGTCCTCAAATCTCTCAGCTAGCTTCTTTCTTTTGTATCTCAAGAAACTGCCTCAAGGCATAAAACCACCTTACACCCTGATTCCTGCCCCACCAACACAACCGTGCCCATTCTCTCTCATTAGCATCAAACAGGCAGGATTTACAACATGGAGGAACATCATACAATATCAGGAATTGTGGCCTGGCCAAACTGCCACACACATTTTTGGGGGTACACAATTCCATCCTTGACACTAGGGCACAGATCAAGTGCCAGATACCGTATTGGCACATAACGAAACTGGAAGCTGAAAAACTTCAGGGTGGGGTGTGCTTAAGATAGAGTGCCTGAGGGGCATTGTTTCAAATCACCTCCAACCCACAGGGTAGGACATGGTCTCCACATTCCACAAGTCCCAGGCAGTGATGTTAGGGAGTGCTGTCAGAGGCAATACCATAGATTCAATAAACTATAGGCCATGAACAACTCCTTTTGTCTTGATAATCAGACTCTAGCCAATGATAAAAAAATCAAGTAGGAGGCCAGGAAGGACAGGGAAGTAAGGTTGGCCAGATGATGCCTAGCACTGCTTTGTTTTCCTTGATGGCTGGTGACAGCCTGCAAGATTGTGAAGCAGACAACCTCCACTCAGTTGACCCCCACATGCCCCCAACTGCCCACATTGTTTGCTCCATCTACATGTGGTCTTTCCCTTGAAATACCGTGACCTTGCCTGACAAATTCAGACAGGCTTTAAGGATGAGAATTTCCCTGTGCTGCTTTGCATACTGGTATGCAAATAAACTTTTGATCACTCATCCAGATACCCATCTCAGTGATTGGCTTTAACTCAACCATATCACACTACTGTCTTTTTCTGAAAAACCCTCATTTTCCCTACCTAGATTTACCTGTCTGGTCCAGATCTTAGGTTTTAGATTACTGAAACTCCCAGTGACAGAGGGTTAAAAGTGGCTGAATTCCTAATTCCAATGTAAGTTCTTTTTTCAACCTTAGAAATTTAGCCAAGTGCCGTCGAGTTGCATAGGAGTGATGAAATACCAGGTAAATCCACCTCTCTTGCTCAAAGAAGTCAACTAGAATTTGAAAAGGATTTGTAGTGATTTAACAAGCAAGTCTGGTTGTCTCCTCACAGGCCTCCCTGCCATGGATTGAACTATATCCCTCTCAAAATACATGTGACAGTTTGGCTAGGTCATGATTCCCAGTATTGTGTGATGTTCCTCTATGTTATAAGTCCTGCCTCTGTGATATTAATGAAGGAAGACGGGCAGTGGTTGTGTTGGTGAGGCAGAACTCAAGGTCCAACATTGTATTGTGCCTTGAGGCAATCTCTTGGAATACGAAGGAAAAGGAAGTAAGCAGAGAGTTGGAGTCCTCTAATACCATCAGAAGGAAGCAGTGCCCAGAGCAGAGCATGTCCTTTGGGTCCAAGGTCCCTGAACCTCAGGGTCTCCCAGTCCAAGGGAAGACTGAGAAAAAGGACCTTCCTCCAGACGTGACAGAGGAAGACTTCATCTGGATCTGATGCCATGAATTTGGACTTCTAGCCTACATTTCTGTAAGAAAACGAATTTCTCTTTGCTAAAGCCATCCACTTTTGATATTTCTATCGTAGCTGCACTAGGTGACTAAGACACTCCCCGTGACATCGTCTGCACTGCTGCACGGGAGCAGCTCTGTCCAGCCACTGTTGGCCGACCTTTCATGTCCATTACAGCCCACAGAAGAGCTCTTTTCTGAGGTGAGCTGCTTGTCAGGCGGGCTGGCCCCTGCGAGGACATCGCAACCAGGATGCAGTTCCTGGAAATCATCAGGGCAGGATGAGCCCCTCTCTTTCTGGAAGGTCCCCACCTCAGTTCCTGGAAATCATCAGATCGTGACCAACCTCTCCTTTCCCGGAAAAGTCCCCAGTTGTTTTCCTTATGTGCTAATCAGGCGGCTCGCTGTACCTGAATCCTATGGGCTCCCGCCTTTTTCCCCATGACCCCACTGAGGTCCACAGTAGGCGGGACTGTTCGCCTCTATGTCAACGCCCTTCCCCAACCTGAAAGCACGACTTCTCCGACTCCTGCCTTGGAGCTCGCCGAGTTCGCCCGGGAGCCACCAGCAAACTCTGACCTACTGTTGGCTCCCACTCTTTTTCTCTCTGACTGCCTAGCCTACCTCGCCTTACCGCTGGTGCCATGCTCTACCCTACCTCACCCTGCACTGCTGAACATTCCAGCCTGCCTCTGGGAGAAGTGTGGTCTGATGAGTGGAGAAAACTGAGTAGGGCAAACTGTATCCAAAGTTTTGTCAGAAAGCCTTCCGTATGTTTATTCATGATTTTTCAGATGCTCACATTTTCAGATCAACCACTTGGCAGCCTGCTCCTCTGCTGCAATGGAGATGTTCAGTTTCCTGACCTATAAATACAATCAGAGCTCCATTCCTCCAGTGCATTGCCTGGGACTCCATCCAGGGACTGAGGCGGGAATGTTATTAGATAGACACTCAACAAATATTTAGTGAATCTTGAATAAACTCACCTTCTGAAACATGCTCAGAGATGGTGAGTGGACAGGGGGAAGTGACAAAAAGTGCCTGTCTCTTCTCCCAGGAGACTGATTTGCTTACTGTACTAGAAACTGACTTGCAAATTACTCTGTGCTCAGAGGGAATGGAATTCTATCCGCCAGCTTCAGCAAAGTTTAACAAACTCCATATCCCTTCTTGTTATCCTTGGGTTGTTTTTTAGGAGTTTTTAAGTAAGGTATCCATGAAGCTGAATCTCATATTAATCAAGTTGTATATCTACAAACACTAAGTTTAGAGTCAGGTAGATTTGAGTTCAACTCCCAGCTCAGGTTGTTTCTAGCTGTGTGAACCTGGATAAGTGACTTAACCTCTCTGAGCTTCAGTTTTCTCACTTACAAAGTAAATACTTCAGTAGGGTAAACTGAAGTTGTATTTAGAAAAGACTTGGCACAAGAGTTGTTATACAATGAAAGCTCAGTAAAAGTTAGCTGCTAGAGTTTAATTCTCTCTCTCTCACACACACACACACACTGTTCTAACATTTGAGGGTCTCTCTTCTAAAACTCTCTGTATTCCATTTCCATGTGGCTGCCCCCACCAAATTCTATCCCTACCTGGCCTTCTTGGACAGTTCAGTGGGCCAGTGACCTCTTCCTCTGGAAGATGAATGGTTAAGGGCTGCTAAGAGCTTCCCCTTTCCCCAGAGAACTGTCTTCAGCCCAATAGAGATTGCTTCTCCCAGGGCCTATTACCTTTCCAAGAGCCAGAACTACTGACTAGTGAGCCTTCTTGTACACTTTGGTGCCCTAGTCAAGCACAGGGGGCAAAGTCTGGCTGTTCTCTTTCACCACAGCATCAATCCACTGCTGCTTGTCTTCCTTTAGAGCTTCCCTCTCTCCATTCCCTCCTCCCCATGGGATCAGCCTGAAGCAACACTCAGCTGAGACAGCACCTAGCTCCTTCTCTTCTTCCCTCACTTCACTTGTCTTGAGAGCATCCCATCAGTAAATCAGTCACTTGCACTGAATCCATGCCTTAGGCTCTGCATCTTGGAAACCTGGCCCACACTTGGTTCTTGTTCAAGTTTTGGCTTGAACACTGTCAAGCTTTTCATCTATTCTATTGAACCCAAGGCAACTCTTGGTTCCAGCACAGACCCCCAGGCCTGCAGAATCAAATTCTTTCTGTAAGAGAGAAAAGTGTAGATGATACTCAAACCTTGAAGCTGCCAACCCCTCTCCATCTGAGTACTCAAAGCCAGTGTTTTTCTCTCTCCTATGACCCATTCTGGAAACTGTGGGGGTGTAGTGGTTGGGTGCCTATGGCTGCTAACCAAAATGCTGGCAGTTCGAATCCACCAGGTGCTTCTGTGGGGCAGTTCTACTCTGTCCTATTGGGTCACTGTGAGTTAGAATTAACTTAATGATAGTGGGTTTGGTTTTTTTATGACTCATTCTGCCCCTAAAGTTGCTACTCTGTACTTGTTCTATCACTCTGCTTTCTCACTGGGCTCCAGGGGATGGGAAATGCAGCTGAGTGGTCTGGATCTCAATCTCTTAGCAGGGCCCCTGCACACAGTAGGTATTCAGAAAACATTTCAGCACCTGCATTTACTTGGAATGAAAAATAGTAGAGTGATGGTCGCCAAATAAAGTAAATAGGATATGGCCAGACTAAAAGGTCCCCCAGGGAACCACCAGGAAATGGGGCTGGTAAGAGGCGGGAAGCCCAAAAGGAAGCTGGTGTCACTTATTGGGTACCTACACATGCCAGCCACAGCTGCACGTACTCTGCAGACTATCTCATTTAATTCCTAAAATCTTTCTTAGTACTTATTATCTTCATGTTACTGATGAGGTTGTTAAAGCTCAGAAAAACTAAGTAGCTTGATCAATATGAAACACAAGGAAGTGGCATATCTGGCACCCTTTTCTGGCTGATTCCAAAGTCCATTCTCCCTTCAAAATTACCTGATCTGACATAATATTCTTAAAAGTTTGGCATCACTCTTTTATAAATCTGGGATTTCTGCTGACACTTGGGAGGCCCCAGGTGGTGTAAATGGTTAACGTGCTCTGCTGTTAACTGAAAGAGAGGTTGAAGGTTTGAGTTCACCCAGAGGCACCTGGGAAGAGAGGTCTGGATGAAGATCCGCTTTTGAAAAGCCAGCTGCTGAAAACCTTGTGGGCCACGGTTCTACTCTGATGTGCAGGGGGTGACAGTTGACTCCAGGTCAGCTGGTTACTGAGTGGTTGTTGCTTGAGTGAGAAAGGACTGGGAGGGATGTGGTGCTGAAGGGAGACTGACTAGGCAGCTGGATGGAGATGGGAGTTTGATGTGAATCATTTTCTTTTGGCAAGGATGGAGTCAGCAGCTTGCTGTGCTCTTCTGCGGGGCCGGTACTGTGGATGGTCCAGCAAACGAGGGGTGCCAGGATTGATGCCCCATTCCCTCAGAGCTTCTGGATCTCCAGGCGAGAGCCCTCTACCTCAGTTACACGACCTCCTTTGTGCCCCTTGTCTCATCAATAGTGGAAGTGGCGTAGCTGCACTGAGGCCCGTGAACATTCCTTCCAGCTCTGAAAGTCCTGATTCTAAATCAGCAAAAGGTCTCCCCATTCCCATCCCTGTTGGCCTCCTCTCTGTGTAAATCCTGGGCTGACGACCACGGACCTAAGTCCCCAGGCTATGCCAAGGCGACAGAAAACCTGACTTTCCCAGCCTTGCAAAGAGCTGAGCGGCTGTTCTCTGGGCTCGCCTTGGCAGGGAGGATTTAAAAGAGCTGGAAGAGGAAGACTTTGGCACAAGAGCCTTCTCAAGTTGCTCCACAAAGGACCACTTCTATTCCCCAGGCACAGTGACAAATACAGCAGCTCTCTCTGGCAGTAAGGGCCCAGGGGTGCCGACAAGGTTCCCAGGGCTGAGCTCTCAGCAAAATTGCAAGCAAAGGAAAAAAATGTGCAGAGCTTTTGGCTGTGCTTCTTGACTTGGTGCCAGATGGCCTTTGGGTTCAAAATTACATCATTATTGACTACCTGAGTAATTTCTTTGTTTGACTGTCTTGGATGAATAGTTACCTTAGCAACAGGTTGCTATCAGTTCTTTAATTTGTGCTGAGGAGCAATATCCTTTATGGTGCAAACCAGTGGCGTGAAAGCTGGATCTGTCAGTCTTACCTCCCAGGACTGAGTGGCCTGGACAGCATTTAGAAATGGAGCTGGGCTTGGGAGCCAACCCTGCCCGTTACACAGTGAGGGCCAGGAGAGTGGTGACAGGATTCCTGATGTGCCTTTCTCCCCACCCCCAACACACTTTAGCAGAAGCATCATGGATAGAATTACTTTCCTTCAAAATTTATGTTGAAGTCTGAATTTTTGGTACCTGTGAATATGACCTTATTTAGAAAGAGGGTCTTTGAAGATGTTACCCTGAGGTCATACCAGAGAAGTTCCTGTTGTTGGTAGCTGTTGTGGAGTTGGTCCACAACTCACAGTGACTGAATGCACAACTCAAAGAAATGCTGCCTGAGCTTGTGCTGTTTCCATGAATGATTTCAGATGAGACTGTTGTGATCCATGAGGTTTTCAATGGGTGGTTTTCCAGAAGTAAATTACCAGGCCTTTCTCCCTGGTTCATCTTGGTCTGGAAGCTCCCCTGCAACCTCTTTAACATCACAGCAACACTCAGGCCTCCACTGACAGGTGTGTAGGGGCTGCTCGTGAGGTGTGCTGGCCAAGAAATGAGCTCAGGTCTCCTGCGTGAAAGGTGAGTTTTATACCATGGAACCACAAATGCTTGAGGAGGGTTGGTCCCTGACTCTGTGCACTGCCCTCTGTGCTTCAGATGAATTTTAAAAAGAAGGATGGAAAGTAAGTAAACTCCTAGGAGATACACAACAAAATAGTCCATAGATACTGTATGTCTATGGTAGTCACAACAGCCTGGCACTGATACAATGAAATACAACTAGACCAACAGAGCAGAACTGACAACCTGGAAGTAAATCTATCCGCCTATGGACGGCTGATCTTGGACAAAGAGTAAAAGTTCATTAAGTAAGGAAGAGAAAGGCTCTTTAATAAACGGTGCAGGCAAAACTAAATATCCATTTGCAGAAAAATGAAATAAGATAAATACTTCATACTTACACAAAAAAACTAATGCAAAGTAGATCAAAGATCCAAATGTAAAACCTAAAACTATAAAGATTATACAAAAAAAAAAAAAAGACAATGCTAGTGTACAGCATACATAGGAAAGCAAACAACTAAAAATGCACAAGCTGAAAAAGGTAAACTAGACAACTGGAACCTATAAAAATTAAGTAAAACTTGGTAGCGTAGTAGGTAAGTGCTATAGCTGCTAACCAAAATTTCAGCAGGCTGAATCTACCAGGTGCTCCTTGGCAACTCTATGGGGCAGTTCTACTTTGTCCTACACTGTTGCTGAGTCAGAATCAACTCAATGGCAACGCATTTGGGTTTTGGTATAATAATTAAACACCTATGCTTACCAAAAGATTCTACCAAAAGACTAAAAAGAGAATCTATAGACTGGGAAAAAAATGTTGGCTACAGCATATACAAAAAGGTTCTAATCTCAATTCAACCCAACTGAAAAATAGGTAAAGAACATAAGGAGATTCTTCACTAAGAAAGACATTAATCCCCTGAAAACCAAAACTCACTGACATGGAGTCAAATCCAACTCCTAGCAACCCTGCAGGAGAGAGTAGGACTGCACCATAGTTTCCAAGAAGGCATTAAAAAAAAACATTGCCATCATCAAGTTGGTGTTGACTTGTAGTGACCTTACAGTACAGAGTAGAACTGCCTTATAGAGTTTCTAAGGAATCCTTGCAGATTTGAACTGCCAACCTTTGGGTCAGCAGCTGTAACACTTAATCACTATGTTACCAGGGTTTCCAAGAAGACATTTAGGTGTCTAAAAAGCACATGAAGAGATAAAATCATTAGCCATTGAACCCCAAAACCACACAAACTGCTGTTGAGTTGATTCCAACTCATAATGACCCTATAGAACAGAGTAGAACTGCTCCACAGTTTCCAAGGAGTGCCTGGCAAGTTCAGATGCTGATCGTTTGTTTGCAGTTGTAGTACCTAACCACCGTGCCCTCAGAGCTACACCGAGATACCATCTCTCCTCAGCAATAAGGACACTGATTAAAAAGCAAAAACAAACAGAAAACAACAAATGTTACCTATTGTCTCTAGACCTCAATTTCCTTATCTGTGGAGTGGGGATACACATAATCCCACCTCACAGACTCAAATGCAGTAATTCATGTAAATATTATGATCACTTAATAAACACTATCTGCTATTATGGAAAACCTGGTGGTGTAGTGGTTAAGTGCTACAGTTGCTAACCAAAGGTCAGCAGTTCAAATCTTACAGGTGCTTCTTGGAAACTCTGTGAGGCAATTCTACTCTCTCTGTGGGGTTGCTATGAGTCAAAATTAACTTGACAGCACTGGATTAGGTTTATTTCGGTTATCTCTGTAGTGGTTATCTTTTTGATACTCGGAACACCTTTTTGAGCAATGAAATGAACCTGTTGCTTTACAATTTATTAAAGCTGGTTTGGCATTCTGTTTCAGTTCCTGTGTGAAATGCATCTTTTTCTCACCTCATGAGGTATCTCTAAGACCTTGAAATAGTTTTAAGTCTTGGAAATGAACTTTGTTTTTATTGCATTTTAATTTGCAGTTAGTTGGTTTGGAAGGAAAAGATTTGGGTAGGGAGTAGCTGGTAGTGGCCAAGTGAGAATGAGGAGGTTGTTGATCTACCTATGCCATTGACAGTAGGGGGAACAGAGGAATGACAAGCTACTTCCTGTGTGTCCTCCAGACCTGCACTAATTGTGGCATTTTAAAACTTCAACTTTAAAAGGGAAAGATTAAAAGACAGGCTGGAAGGACCTTTGACACAGAAGCAAATTCCTCAGCCCAGTCTAGATTGTCACAGGGTTAGGCAAAACAGGATGCAGTGAGGAAGTGACCTTTCTGTTTAATGAGGGAATATTCTGGCATCCTGGGGTTTCACTTTAAGAAATCCAGCATTTAGTTCAGACTGCAATGAAACTTGGGCAAAGTGCAATCTGATGAAGAATGTAAGAAATGAGGAAACACTTTCACAGCTATAAGTTCTTGATACCAAAGGCCCAAACCCATTGCTATCAAGTTGATCCCAACCCACTGCGACCCCACAGGACAGAGTAGAACTGCCTTTTGGGGTTTCCAAGGAGGGGCTGGTTAGCAGCTGTAGCACTTAACGACTGTGCCACCAGGGCTCCAAGTTCCTGATGGGTAGTTTAAATAATAATGGCATCATAATAATGGGGGTGAGGAAAGAAGACAGCAGAGGCAGTGTGTCCATGCCCTTCTGTGATCTAGCTACAAAAAAGGAAAATAAGCCAGTTGCCACCAAGTTGACTCCAATTCATGACAACTCCGTGAGTGTCAGTAGAACTGTACTGTGTAGGCTGAACTGTTTTGGAAGTAGATCACCAGTCCTTTCTTCTGAGTAACCTGTCTCCACTATTGTTTAAATAATTGCTGATATGGCTAAGTGGTCTAAAATGTTTGGTACAAGAGAGTTTTTAATTTTGCATGGTGTACACTGGAAATCCTGGATGGTGCAGACGGTTAAGCACCAAGTTATCAGCTGAAAGTTTGGACTTTCCAATTTACCCAGAGGTGCCTCAAAAGAAAAACCTGGCAATCTACCCTGTAAAGATTGCAGCACTGCAAATCCAACAGAGCACAGTGCAACTCTAAAATACGTGGAGGTGCCACGAGTTGGTATTGATTTGATGACAACTAGTTTTTATCTTTATTTTTACTTTATAGAGGACACCAGAGAAGACGCTGAGCTTTGAGCTGAAGTAATAGGGTTAAAATTCAGAGGCAGGACAGACCCATGCTGGAGGGACAGAAGCCCTGCTAGTATCCTGGCTATTTATCCATGGACTATCAGTTGTCCTGCCATCTCATGGGCACCTCTGACAGCTGTGGAAGGGCCTGACCCCAGAGTCTGAGCTGCAGACAGACCTTTAGTTAGACAGGCTTCGACTAGGGAGCTAGGCCCAGTGACTGTAAGTTACTGTTAATGACCACCAGGGAGGGCTTTCCGTAGGACTGGTGTCTCAGTGTCCTGTCTGCACTGAGTCGCTGCCTCATCCTCCAGATATATTTAAAAGAAGCTTCCAGTCCTAACCAGAGCTGTATGTAACGTACTGTTTGAGTCTGAATCAGGGCTGGGGTGTTTAAATCAGTGAAGTATTCGTACCAACTTTCTTTCACCGACACCAAAGATTCCATTAAGCTTTTATTGGCTGTGCCTTCCCAATACACCGACCCAAGGCGCGGATCACAGTTGCATTTCTAGTTATTGAGATTGATCAATGAGAGAGCTGGAATTCCAGTTTGGTTACTTTCTAGTTGTGGGTAATTGGCATTATACTTTGCCAGTCTGTGCCTACATAAATTTTCTCAATTGGAAAATGAAGATAATACTGCTTACTACCTCAGACTTATTAATTAAATACGATAATGTGTGAAAAACGCTTGACAAAAGGGTGAGGCATACAATGTGCTTAAGGAATGACAGATTTTTTTAAAAAGTTTGTAAGATTCCAAACTATGAATAACTACTTACACAATTAAATGGGCTTATATCCACCTAATATTCACACAAAAAAATTGGTATGAATTTATCGGCAAAGAAGTTAAAGATTAGTTGTTTATTGCACAAAAGTTTTCTTGTGATAACTTTCCTGTCTTAGGCTGGGTTTTCTAGGGAAGCAAAACCAGTAACACGTGTAGGTACAAGGAAAGATTTATAATATATAGATAGATAGATATAGATACAGGAAACAGCTCATGTAATCACAGAAGCTGAATGTCCCAAGCTCTGGCACAAGCCTCATGTGGCCATGGAAGCTGAGGAACCCAAGGTCAGCAAGTCAGAGACCAGAGTTCTAGATCACCGGTTGTGTGGGTCAGTGGATCCCAAGCTGGTGGCGAGATGAAGTGACAGAGGCTGGCAAAACCAGGATCAGCAGGTCAGGGAGCAGGACTGGGCAGAGGCTGGTGAACGCAGGACTGGCAGGTCGGGGAGCAGGACTCTCAAGTGCCGACTGTAAGGACTGATGAGCCCAACAGCTGCTAGCTCAAGTCCCGGAACCAGATGCTGGAACCAGAGAGCAGGAGCTCCTGGCCATGTGAGCGACCAGCCGCCGTAGTAAAAGGTCGCGAGATGAGAGCCAAGCGGCAGGGAGTCACCACAAACCCCGCCTGGCCACTTAATACAGCAGCCAAACATGTAGTAGCCAAGTTGACATAACCCTGAGCACCACATTTCCATAGTTGTTCGTAATTAATCTCCTTCAGATCGTCCTAAGTTCTCATCTGTGTTACACTATTGTTGTAGCTGTTGGTCTTAGCCATCTAGCGCTGCAGTAGCGGAAATAAGACAATAACACGGCTTTAAAAAGAGTCACTTTATTCTGTCACACTTTAGTAGGCTACAAGCCCAAATTCAGAGCATTAGCTCCAGAAGAAGACTTTCTCTGTTGGCTCTGGAGGAAGGTCCTTGTCATCAATCTTCCCCTGGACCGGTAGCTTCTGGGGTGCAGAGACGAAGGGTCCCAAGGACACGCTCTGCTCCCAGAACTGCTTCTTTCCTAATGGTACAAGTTCTCTACTCTCTACTTGTTTTCCTTTCCTTTATATCCCAGGAGATTTGCCCCACAACACATCTGCCACCCATCCTCCCTCATTAATATCATAAAGGCAGGATTTACGGTATATAGGAACATCACACAATACCAGGAATCACGGTCTAGCCAAACTGCGACACATATTTTTGGCAGGGGAGGAGGGACACAATTCAGTTCTTGACAGATGTTTTCAACGTTCTCCTTTCAGCTAGGAGAAAACAAAGAACTCATTACTCTGGTAGAGCACTCATTATGCTCCAAGGACAGTTGTCAGCTCCATGGCCTTGAAAATGTCCTCTATACTCCTACGAGGACGAGGACAGGATATCCTGTTTCTTAGGTCACCAGGACTTCAAGAAGCAAGGTAGAAGAAGAGGAGGAGGAGGAAGAGTGGGTTAGGTGTGACCTAAGACACCTGGGATAACATGGGGCTGGCTGGGGAGGAGTAACTGCCTTCTGGCCAGAACAGCTGGAAGTGATGGCTGTTTGATTGACGCTGGCAAGTGGCTCAGATGCCACGGACCTGTGTGAGCTTCTTGCCCCTCACTGATTAAGAATGAACAGGTAAGTCATGGAGAATCTTTTCCCAGGAGCAACGCTTTATTAAAGAGGCTTGCAAGGAGAGATGGGGGGTGGGGTCTAAGCAACATTAACCTCCCGGAACAAGCTCTTCATGAAGGGCCTTTAAATGATTTTGGGAAGAAGAGGCCTTATGTTGCATTCATTTTGGAGGTGGAAATTTCCCAGAAACGGCAGGGCTAGGGAAAGTAGATGTGCTCACAAACAGACATCAGGTTGATTTTCACAGTGAAGGCTTCTGGGACTGGTAGCTGGGCTTAATATGGGGTGTTGCGCCTGCACAGTTTCTTGCTCCTTTGGATCAGTTCCCTGTCCTGATTGCAGTTATCTGGTGCCCCTGTTAGAAAGACATATAGAAGTAACCTCGTTTTATCTGCACATGTCTCTGAGTTTGGTCTAAACTGGCTTTTCTGAAGAACAACTTTAAATAAGTGATAAATAAGTTGCTTATCACTCTCTAATGTTCCAAGGCATGGTTAGGCTGGGCTTCAGCTCCTTGTCTGGATAATAAGAAATAAATGAGAAAAGTAGGAAAAACAACTACAAAAACTAAAAGTTGAGTGGCAGGACCCAGAGTCCTCCATCTCTTCATAGCCCATAATACATTATTTTAATAGTATTAATATAATATTCAAACATAGGGCCAGTGATTTGATAAACAGTTGGAATCAGGTGCAAGTAAAACAGCAAGCAGTCAGTCATGACCATGGTGTTCAAACAAACAAACAACAAACAAACCCCAACCAAACCCATTGCCACTGAGTCGATTCTGACTCATAGCGACCCTATGGGACAGAGTAGAACTGCCTCATAGCGTTTACAAGGAGCACCTAGTGGATTTGGACTGCTCACCTTTTGGTTAGCCGATGTGGCCCTTAACCACTAGATCACCGGGGTTTCCAACAGTACTTAGAACTTTTCCCCCTTTGTTTTCTACTTGGCATTGCCTGTTTCGTCTTTGTATTTATTTATAAATAAATATAAGGCATCCTTAGGTAGGAATAGTTAATTCACTCAGCTCTAGCTGAAAGTTTAAAGGAGGTGTGAGGCCGCTTAGAGGTGACTTGGAAGTAGAGATCTACTTCCAGAAAAAACAATCATGAAAATCCCTATGGGGCATAGTTCTATTCTGGCATACGTGTGGCTGCTATAAGTCAGATTCATCTCTATGACAACTGGTAAAATATGTTATTTGCCACCAAGTTGATTCCAACTCATAGTGACCCAATGTGACAGTAGAATACAAAAGGATTCTTCTTATAACTTTCTGTATTCATAAATAATTTCCTTCAGATTCCCCTAAAGCACCGTCGCTATCACGTATTCTCTTACTCAGATACGTTCAGTGTTCTCCTCTGAGCTGGGAAAACAGCTCAACCAGTGTGCCATCTGGGCTCCTTGTTAAAAATGTGTGTGTATATGTGCATACACATATATGTATCTGCACACCTACTTCTCACTTATCAAATGTTTTGTTAGCCAGCATTTCACATTTATGACAATAGTAAAAAATCTGCTGTCTGACTACCTTCCTCATTAACACCACACGTCTGGTAGTAATAACCCTGGCTGTGTTGGTTAAGGTAACGGATCGCCTTGGCTGGGTCGTGACACCCAGTGGTTTGGCAGTTGTGGAACAATGAAACGTGACATTTCTGTAATGGTATAGTCATCCTCCACTTTGTGGTCTGATATGATCATCCTCTGTTTTTGCTCAGTGTTGATTTTTGCATAGCAGTCTGGTCTTTGGAAGCCAAACACGTCAGTAAGTGAGGAGTGGGTGCTGATGGACAGGAGCCCTGGTGGCACGGTGGTTAAGTACTTCACTGCTAACCGGAGGTCAGTGGTTTGAACTCACCAGCCACGCCATGGAAGAAAGAAGTGGCAGTCTGCTTCTCTAAAGATTTATAGCCTTGGAAACCTAACGGGGCAGTTCTACTCATTCCAAGGATTGCTGTGAGGCAAAAAAAAACCCTCTACGGTATGGGCTGTATATAGGTATATGCAGCTCTTGGTAAAATACACACGCAGGTATGCACGTCTATATGTACACATATGTGAAGGTTGTGCCTGGTAGCACAGTGGTTAAGGGCTTGGCTGCTAACTGAAAGTTTGGAGTTCAAACTCGCTCAGCGGCTCTGTGGGAAAAAGACTTGAAGATCTGCTTCCTTAAAGATTATAGCCTAGAAAACCCTATGAGGCAGTTCTACTTTGTCACATGAGGTCACTATGAGTAGAAATGGACTAGACAGCACCAAATAACAGCATGTATATGTATGTGTATACATTATATACATACATATGTATGTCAGGGAAAAGTCACGTTCCAGAAGCATAATTAAGCTCCTTTGGTCATGCCTCATTTTCCAAAGTCCCTCCAGCAGGTAAGATATGTACATCTGAAAAGGGAGATACCAGTCTCTGTTGGTATCAGCAGGGAACCATTTTGTAGTAAGCAGCCTCTCTGTTGCGCCTCAAATCATCATCTAGTAGTGAACTCTGGGTCCCATCCCCCAAGCCCAGTCATTATATGGCTGCCTTGTCACATGGCTTCGATGCTTCCTTCCAGCTATAACAGTTCCAGAGCCTATGCTGATTTTGCAAGAAAAAATAGTTGTGGTTCAAATATGTTTCTTGCTCAACTTCTTTCAGATCTGAAGATTCTGTCCCATAACTGTTCCAAGGTCAAGAATTCATATCCAGGAGGCCTTCCTCTCATCATTTGAGATTTTCAAAATGTTTTAGCCTCAGTACTGGTTGCCAAGTTGACAGCCTCAAAAACAAGAGGTGAAACGCAATCTGGAGGGAGCCTCTACCTGCTATTTTTAGGAAAAAGATTATTCAGCCATACGGGCAGCTGGGAATAGAGTGAGGCTGAATGCGGGGGAGGGAAGGGAAAAAAGGGTGTGTGCAGACTTTTAAAACAGCTTTGATTCTAAATCTCATGCTCTCACTGTGAAGTGGGAGTGGAAGGGTCAGGAATTTTGCTGGGGTAGGGAGGAGAGCAGTGCCGGGTTTCCCAAAAACAATCATTTCACAAAATGGTAAAAATAAATCTTCCCTCTAAAAATAGTCCTTCTTGAAACTACAGTCCTGCATTTAATAATGGTCACTGTGAATTCAGTGAGGCTGACGGTACCAGGTTTTTTGCAGATACTACCTGGAATCCCTGGGTTAATGGTTAAGCCTTCTATTAGCTGAAAGTTTGGTGGCTTGAACTCACCCAGAGGTGCCTTTGAAGGTAGACTTGGTAACCCACTTCTGAAAGGTCACAGCCTTGAGAACCTGATGGAACAGTTCTACTCTATACACATTGGGGTTGCAGTGAGTCAGAAATGACCCAAAGGCTAAGAACTAACAACCACCACAATCCTGCTAGAATCCCAGGAAGCTGGTAATCTCATTCCCACTTTTAAAAGGTTCTGAGAAGGAACTCAGAGCCAGTGCAACTGTAAACCCCAATTATTAAATTGAAAAACCTTTTTCCCAAGCCAGATTGCACACCAGAATAAACAAAGAAGCCTTAAAAAAATATACAATGACGTCGACTCTACCTGGTCCTGCCAAATCTGACTCATGACATTGGCCAGGGACAGAAGAATTTTTTTAAATTCCTAAGATGATTCAAATGCACAGCTTGCTTTGAGAACTGGTGTCCTAGTTCTAGACTGAAAAAAGTTAATTCCAGGAGCACTCAGGGACTTCGTTCTTTCTGTTCTAGTCTTGGTTTGTACTAACTGGCTACACAACTATTTGGTGAGCTCCTCTTGCTCTCTGTTCTGTTTCCTCATCAAGAAAAGGAGAAGGTTGGAGTAGATTTGTGTATCTCAAACTTCAGGAAACATCAGAGTTTCCTAGCGAATTTCAGTGGTTTGAGCCCTCGTCCCCTCAGTTGGAAATCCTGGTGCGGCAGGTCTGCGGTAGGGCCAGGACCCTGTTTTAAAGACCCTGCTCACCCGGAGATCCTGAAGTAGGTGGATCTCTAGGGAAGAAGAAATCAAGCCAGTTACCAATGAGCTGATTTTGACTCACGTGACCCTGTGTGTGTCAGAGTAGAATTGTGCTCCCTGAGGTTTTCAGTGGAGGGTTTTTTGGAAAAAAATCCCCAGGCCTTTTTTCTAAGTACCTCTGGGTGGATCTGAACCTCCAACCTTTTGCTTAGCAGCTGAGTGCAATAACCCTTTGCACTACTGAGGTGTTCCTTCTAGAGAGGAGGAACACACATTTTAAGAAACAGTAAAATCCACCCATGAACAGCTGGCCAACAACTGGGTAAAAAACAGTCTCTTTAACAAATGGTGTTTCGAAACTGGATATCCATCTGCAAAAAACTGAAAAAAGACCCATATCTCACAACTTACACAAAAACTAACTCAAAATGGATCAAAAACCTAAATATCAAATCTAAAATGGTAAAGATTATGGAAAAAAGAATAGGGACAACACTAGAAGCCCTAATACATGGCTTAAACAGACTGCAAAATATTACCAACAGTGCACAAACAGCAGAAGAGTAAATAGATGAATGGGAACTACTAAAAATCAAACTTTTATGTTCATCCAAAGGCTTTATCACGAGCGTAAGAAGACCACCTACAGACTGGGAAAAAAGATTTGACAACCACTTATCTGATAGACATCCAATTTCCGTAATATACAAGGTATTGCAAAATGTCAACAAGAAAAAGACAACACAATTAAACAATGGGCAAAGGATATAGACAGAAGTTTCTCAAAAGAGACATCCAGGCAGCCAAAAGACACGTGAAGAAATCCTCATGATCATTACCTGTTAGAGAGAGCCAAATCAAAACCACAGTGAGATACCAGCTCACTGCAACAAGGCTGTCATTAAACCAAAAAACACAAAACAACAAATGTTGGAGAGGCTGTGGAGAGACAGGAACTCTTCTACATCGCTGGTGGGAATGTAAAATGCTTTGGAAAGCAATTTATCACTTTCTTAAAAAGCTAGGAGTAGAAATACCATATGATCTAGCAACCCCACTGCTTGGAATATCTCCTTAGAAATAAGGGCTGTCACATGTAGATAGCACAGCAATATTGATTTCAGCACTGTACACAATAGCAAAAAGATGGATTCAACCTAACTGCGTATCAGCAGATGAATGGATAAACCAACTGTGGTATATATACACAACGCAACACTATGCAATGATAAAAGAACAATGACTATTTTATGAAACATCTCATAACCTGGAAGACATTATGCTGGATGAGATCAGTCAGCTGCAAAAGGACAAATATTTATATGAGAGAACTATTATAAGGACTTAATAAAAAACTTATGCACAGAAGAAAACACTCTTTGATTGCTACGAGCGTGGGGAGGAAGGGAGAGGGTTGTTCACAGATTAAATAGTCAACAGGAGTTTGGTTAGATGAAGGGAGTGACAGCACGCAGTAGAAGGATTGCCAGCATAACTGGATACAGCATAAGCTAAAATGTTTTCTAAATTCAACTCAACATTTCAAAGGACAGAATAGCAGGGCCAGGGGCCTGGGGACCATGTTTTCACAGAATATCAAGGTCAATTTGTATAACAAGTCTTTTCCTAAGACAGTGTTCCATACCCCGTACTGGTGGGTGGCAGATGGGGTCTTAAAGACTATAAGCTGACATTTGATGAACATCAACTGGTCCCAACCCACCTGCAACAGATGAAAACCAGAGATGTCAAAGACATAACGTAAAATGAGCCCAGAAGGCAGAAGGACCATATGATTAGAAGATGTCATCAGCAGGACTAGGTGGTATCTGTCCACGAACAAAGACAGCCCTGACTGGGAACACAATTTAGTCCCTGACGTAGCATGAGAGAAAGGAGTGTGCAGTTATAAACTCTATTCAAGGACCAGAACTGATCATCCCACAACCTCGAGGGTGCCCTGAGAACATGGTCCCTAGACTTGCTCCTAGCCCAGAGCTGAAACCAGTACTGAAGCCAGCACTTTAGACAGAGAATGGACTGGACTTAGGGACACAGAGTGATGGACATGGTGTGTAGACTTTATAGTTTAATATACGTATCTGAGGCTATGCTACTGGTTTCTTTTTAGAGGGGAGAGGAGAGGGTAGGGAGGAGGGGACAAGTGTTGGCTGAGCAGATACTGAAAGTACAGAGTGGAAAGAAAGAATGTGTTGTCCCAAGGTGAGGAGAGCGGGTAGAGTTGCAGCGAGGCAGGTGCTCAAGGTTTTATACGGCAATTTGACTTGGATTGTAAACTTTCACTTAATCCCAATAAAAAGAAAAGAAAAAATAAACACTAGACTGGATGAAATCTATGGTTCTGTCTAGCTATGACATTTCTCAATTTGTTCAGTTATCAAACAGTTCTTGAGATCTGAACACGTTGGAGTACAGGAGGACTGAGGATAAGAGATTGCCTTCTCAGAATTTGTGTTCCTAATTCTAAGACTTTGGTTGCTGCTTCTTCTGTGATACACAACACTTGGAGTCAGCATTTGTTAACGTACAAGAATACAATACAATGTACTCAACACTAAACATATTTAAAAGTACTGGAATGTTCTTAGAAGTCTCTGGATACCTTCCAAGACCTCTTGGTACTTTGAGATCAGTGTTCTAATGAAAGAGTTTTGGCAAACAAAGGCTAAATAATTTTCTCTCTTTCTTTTTTTAATTATAAAACCCAGAAAACCACAGAAGATAAATGTATAACTTCATGAGTTATTGTAGGGTGAATATTCTTTAATCACTACCCAAGTTGCCAAATGGAACTTTGCCAGTCACCTCGTTCTCCTTCCCATCTTGCTAAAAATGCTTTAGGAGGATGGAAAAAAATTTAAAAAGATAGAATATTTCATGAGTTTGTATTAATACTTCCAATTCACATTCAGGGCTACGGGATTTGTTTTTGTTTTTTTCTTGACCTTTAAAATCATCATTTCCTAGTGTTTCTTTGGGAAACTCTGGTGGCATAGTGGTTAAATGCTACAGCTGTTAACCAAAAGGCTGGCAGTGCAAATTCACCAGGCACTGTTGGGAACAGTTCTACTCTGTCCAATAGAGTCACTATGAGTCAGAACTGACTTGATGGCACTGGGTTTTTTCGTTTGGTACTTTTTTTGAGATTTTATCACCCAGTTACGTATTTCTCTAGGGTTGCTATGAGTCAGAGCCCACTCAATGGCAATTTTTTTTTTAAATAATTTAGTATTGCCCTTTTAAAAAAAAACGCTTGTTATATCTCTGAAGTTTGTTAGATGGACAGGCTTTTCCTCCATCACTCTATTTTCATTTCAACTGATCTGGTGAAGTACCTAGGACACCTCACACGTAGCTTCTCCCAGTGTGGATTTTGCAAATCTGGTACTCTTGGTGCAGTTCAGCATGTTTCGGAGTTCTCTCTGTTTCCTGAAGTTGGCAGATGAAATGCTGAAATCAGACATTTGATCTGTCCCATTTTCAATCCCTTTGGCAAGACTGGTGGTGGTGTGTTCTTTCATCAAAAGGCACATAATGTCTGGTTCTCGCTGCCTCTTTCTGCTGCTGTTGGCAGCTGTTGATGCTCAGTGCATGAATCTATTAATTCACTTGAGACTGCAAAATGGTGACAGTGTAATTCTGTAATTTCCTTTTATTATTTTGTATGTGAAATAGTTTTATGAGAGATGCTTTCCCTCATCTATTATTTGGTTCCCTGGTGGTACCATTTAGATAGGGAAGGCAGAATAAATGCTTGATTTCTTTGCCCTATGTATCAGTTTTTAAGATGATGTACTGATTTTCTATCATATTCTGAAAGTAACCAGTAACTTTTTAAAGTGCTATGATGAACTAGTATATTTAAGTGTATTTGATAGCTTTCTGTTACAATTATTACTCTAACTGCAGCTCAAGTGGCCTGTCTTTGGCCAGAGGATACCTCTTTAGATTGGCTCTTGAATCTTTTCAATATGAGTCTAGTGTTATGATAGATTCTTCACTGTCTGGAATGACAAGAGATTCCAGGGCCATCTTATACTTTACTCCCCAGACCTGAAATTGGCCATTTCCCAAAGATGCTCTGATTTACTTTAATGGGAAATAGTATTTCAATCAGGATGTCAGGGATTCTCACTCACCTGTGCCAAGAAATTAGGAGTATAGATACCTGGCCAACCCACTGAAGAGATCTATGTTTGTGCCCATTCCAAAGAGACATGATCCAATGGAATGTGGAAATTATTGAACAGTATTATTAATATCACATGCAAGTAAAACTTTGCTTAAGATCATTCAAAAGTGGTTGTAGCAGTGTATCAATAGAAAATAGCCATAAATTCAAGCCACATTCAGAAAAGGAGATGAAACAAGGGATACCTTTGCTGATGTCTGATAGATGTTGGCTGAAAGCAGAGAACACCAGAAAGATGTTTATCTGCATTTTGTTGACTATGTAAAGTCATCTAGTGCTGTTATAGTAGAAATGCCACAATTAGATGGCTTTATGAAAAAGTTTACTCTCTCAAAGTCCAGCAGGCTGTAAGTCCACATTCAGGAATCCAGCTTAAGAGGAAGGTTTCTGTCTCTGTCAGCTCTGGATGGTCATTGTCTTCAGTCTTCCCTTGGTATGGGAGCGTCTCAGCACAGGAACCTCAGGTCCAAAGAATGTACTTTGCTCTTAGAGCTGCTTTCTTGGTGGTATGAGTTCCCTTGTCTTTCTGCTTGCTTCTCTCTTTTATATGTTAAAAGAGATTGGCTTAAGATAGTATATAATCTTGTAGATTTCATTAGTATAACTGACACTAATCTATTTGTTACCTCAGCCAGAGGGACAGAATTTATAACATATAGGGAAATCACATCAGATGACAAAATGATAGACAATCATACAATGCTGGGAATCATCAACTAGCCAAGTTGACGGATATTTTCGGCAGACACAATTCAATCCACATCAAATAACAATGCAAAGAATGAGAACTCTAGAACACTTAAATGTGCTCATGAGGAACCTGTACATAGAATAAAGGGCTGTCATTCAGACAGAACAAGAGGATTCTGTGTGGTTTAAAATCAAGAATGGTGTGCATCAGTGCTATATCTTTTTATTGTACTTGTTTGATCCATATGCTGAGCAATTAATCTCAGAAGCTGGACTACATGAGAAAGAACAAGATATCAGAATTAAAGGAAAACTCTTTAACAACCTGCATTATAGAGACGATACAACCTTGCTTGCTGAAGGTAAAGAGGATTTGAAACACTTACCAATAAAGATCAAAGAGTAAAGCCTTTAGCTTCACCAAAGAAAACATTCAGGCAGCTGATGGATACACAGGGAAATGTTCATGATCATTAGCCTTTAGAGAAATCCACATCAAAGCTACAATAAAATACTACCATCTTATACCAACAAGGCTGGCATTAATCCAAAAAGCAAAAAATAACAGATGTTGCAGAGGCTGTGGAAAGACTGGAACACTTCTACACTACTGGTGGGAATGTAAAATGGTACAACCACTTTGGAAATCAATTTGGCACTTTTGTGAAAGGCTAGAAATACCATACCATCCAGACTAGACCTGGAATATATCTTCTTGGAATATATCTTAGAGAAATAAGGACGGTTGCACAAATAGATACATACACATCAATGTTCATTGCAGCACTGCCCACAGTAGCAAAAGGATGAAACCAACCTAGGTGCTCATCAGTGGATGAATGGATAAACAAACCATGGTATATTCACACAATAGAGTACTATGCAATGATAAAGAACAACACCAATCTTAGGAAACACAGCATAATCTGGAAGGAATTATGCTGAGTGAAACTGGTCAGTTGCAAATGGACAAAAGGACAAGTCTTGTATGAGACCACTATTATAAAGACTCAAGGAAAGGTTTAAACACAGGTGAAAATAGTGTTTGATGTTTATAAGTATAGGGAGGGAGGGAGAGGGGTATTCATAGATTAAATAGTAGATAAAAGTTAGGTTAAGTGAAAGGAGCAACAGCACATGGTAGAGGAGAAGTCAGCACAACTGGACTAAATCAAAAGCTAAGAAGTTTCCTAAATGTGGGGTCTGTCAATTAGGTTTGTGAATTCATCCTAGAAAAAGTGCTACATATCTCATTGCTGAATATTGTTATAGTCACCTTTGAAATACTCCCCTTGGGAAGCTATGCACCAATGCCAGTGCCTAGTCCACCCTTCAAGGTAATTTTGGAACTTTTTCTCTGGGATAGCCATCAGAGCTGTCATCATATTAACTTGATATCCTGAATGTCATCAAAAGTCTTCCTTTCAATATTTCCTTTATCCTAGGGTAAAGAACAAACTCACTGGGAGCCACATCAGGTGAGTAGGGAGGGTATTTCAATACACTTACTTGTTTACTGGCTAAAACTTTCCTCACAGACACTGCAGTGTGAGCTGGTGCATTGTTGTGATGCAAGAGCCATGAGTTGCTGGTACCAAGTTCAGATCATTTTCACCTAACTTTTTCATGCAGCCTTTTCAGCACTTCCAAATAGTAAACTTGTTTACAGTTGGTACAAATTCATAACGAGCAGTCTCTCTGATAATAAAAAAGGTTAGCAACATCATTTTGATTCTTAATTTGGACTGACAAATTTTTGGTCGTGGAGAATTGGCTGACTTCCATTGTGCACTTTGACGATTTGTTCAGGGTCATGTTGGTACACTCATGTTTCACTACCAGTGATAACACAGCCCCAAACATCACCTTGCCTCTCTAAAAGATCTTGGCAAACTTCAACTCTCATTTGTTTTTGTTTATCAGTGGGTTCCTTTGGGACCATCTTTTCACACAACTTACTCGTGCCAAGATTTTCCTGTTTCTCTATCAATGTTTAGTTGGTCTGCCATGCTTCTAACAGTCAGCTGAAGAGTTTGACACACTATTTGATGAATTTTTGCAATGTTTTCATCAGTTCTGCTCATTACTGGTCGCTGTGACCTCTCTTCATCAGTGATACTTTCTCTCCCCTCAGAAAAACCTTTAATCCGTTTGTACACTGCTATTTTCTTCATGGCATTATCCCCACAAACTTGGACTAACATATCCCTAATTTTACTTCCACCCTTGCCAAATTTAGCAAGAAATTTAATGTTTGTTCTTTCCTCTAATTTAATCTCCTACATTTCCGTGACAGCACACAAACACACAACAATAACAAACACCTCTCAGTAAGACACTGCCACACACAGATGCAAACACAGCTGTAAAGAACTGATGCACCGAGGTTATGAAACTTTACTGAGTTGTTTGTACAGTGCTGCCAATGTAAGTGCACAGTGACAAGTTCACAAACTTAATTGTCAGACCTTGTGTAACCCAACATTTCAAAAGACACAGTAGCAGGGACAGGTGTCTGGGGATAATGGTTTCAAGGGACATCTAGGTGAACTGGCATAACAATGTTTGTAAGAAAATGTTTGGAGGTAGAGTCAAGATGGAGGCATAGCTACAAGATCTTGCCAAGCCCTCTAAAAACAAAAACTGCACGGTCAATTAAACCAACCAAATAGAGCATTGTAGGATGGCCAAACACCTGGTAGAAAAATACAAGAATGGACTGGGGGACAGGAAGATCATAGGAGCACTAGGCCACCATGGAGGAAGCAACATGGCTCTGGACTCATCCTAGGTGAAGTGGGCAAAGTAAAGCTCTCCAACCAAAACAGTTGCAGTGTGAGACTGAGGGAGACCACCAGGTCTAGAGCAGTGCTGGGGCTGGCAGAGGTGACCCACAGCTGCCTAAACAAAGGATTCCAGAGTGGAAGGCTTCTACACAGATCAGAGGGACTTGAGATTAGTCTGGCAATCAGAGGACATTAGGACTCAATGGTCCCACAGTCCTAGAGTGGACCAGGCCATGGATGCTTGGTTCCCACATTCCTGGGGGCAGATAAGGGGGAGTGCCTCAGTGCCTGGATGACCGTGTGAGTGCACACATAGCCTGGGGGCAAGGGTGGTTTGGGACCACATGTGACCCTGGGGCAGCAGTGACAGTGGTGTGGGGTAAGCATGTGACCCAGGAGTGGTTGCAAAGGTGTGAATGACCCCTCCCTCATCTGTAAGCCACAGCAGCAGTCGAGGCTCTGTGAGCAACCAGCTCAGCCCAGAAGCAGCAGTAAGGTGATGCATGCCAGGGACCCAGAAAAGGCAGCTAAAGGGTGTACAACCCCTCCCCAGCCTGACAACTGTGGCTGAGGCTGCATGAACAACCTGCCAGTGCAGACACTGAGGGCAGCAGCAAGGGGTGAGTGACCCCTCCTCTGCCTGAGAGTCACAGCTGAAGCTCCGTGAGCAACCTGCTCAGCCAAAAGTCAGCAGTGACAGTGGTGCTGCTGAAGGCACAGGTGACCCCCAGCCTGGGAGCTTCATGTGGCTGAGCCGCCTGCCTGTGTGCTGTGACAACAGTGGTGCACTATGGGACAGCAAGATCAAGGAGCAAAAAGTCATTAGACTGCATGGAAAAACACTAGCCCAGACCCAAGAGAGAGGCACAGGATGGGACAACCAAACTGCTAAGTCTCCAAAAAATCAATCCAGCTCAAAAGGCCTGAATATCCATAGATATAACTGAAACTACAATAATAGAATTTTCTGATGGCACAGACACAACAATGTCTAAACATCCAAAGAAGCAGACTACCATGGCTTCTAAAAACTCCCCAAATAAAGTATCAGTGGATTTCCCAGTCAAAGAAGAGTTCGTGCAATTATCAGAGACAGAATACAAAAGATTGATGTACAGAGCAGTGCAAGATATCAGGAAACACATCAGGCAAAATGCAGCAGAGCACAATGAAAAATTAAACAAGCAGCAAGAAATGCTTGAGCATCAGTGATCCAAAATTTGACACGTTAACAATAAAATTAATGAGCTTGATAACTCAACAGAACATCAAATGAGCAGGATTGAGGACATGGAATGTAGAATTAGTGAGAATGAACACAAAGTAAATGACACCAGCATACATAAGGACAGATGAGATAAAAGATTCAATAAAAATAAAGAATTGCTAAGAGTAATATGGGACTCTATCAAGAGGCATAATATATGAATGACTGGAGTATTAGAACAAGGTGAGACAGCTGAAAATACAGAGAGAATTTGTTGAAAACGTGATGACAGAAAACTTCCCTGAAACAATGAAAGATGAGAAGATCTCCATTCAGGATGCTCATCAGACCCCACTTAAGATAGGTCCAAAAGAAATACACCAAGCCATATTATAATCAAGCTCAATGAAGCTAGAGACAAGGAGATAAGTGCAGCTAGGCTTAAACAAAAAAATAAACTACAAAGGAAAATTTAAGATTAAGTTCAGACTACTCTGCTGATACTGCACTGGACACACAACTGCACTGAACACAAAGCCCTGAAGGAAAAAAAAAAAAACCTCAACCAAGAATTACATATTCTGCCAAGTTGTCTCTCAAATATGAAAGTAAAATTAGGACTTTCACAGATAAACAGAAATTTAGAGAATTTGTAAAAACCAAACCAAAATTACAAGAAACATTAAAGGAAATCCTTTGATTAGAAAAATCAATAACAACACATATATACTTAAACATCCAACACCTAACAGAACATCTAGATACCATCAGGAAAGGAAATCCAAGAAGGATAGCCAAAGCCAAATCACAAAAAATGGAAACTCAGAGATCTTTGGATCTAATCAATAACAATGATATAAAAAAAAGAGGGTAAAAAAAAAAGTACACACATATCTTTCAGATGTGGAGGAAGTCAAGGAGATACAAAGACAAAAATTTGGATTACTTTTATATTAATAAAGGGGACTAAGGAAGTATCCACAAAAGAAAGCTATAATTCCACACATCAAAACAACAAACTAAAAAACAAGCAAAACACAAAATCATAACTTCAAAAAACAAACACTGAAAGCCATGAAAAGAAAATACATAAAGAAAAAGTCTCAGCACATAAAATTGAAAGCAACAGAGGAACTGTCCACAACACCTCCAAAAAGGCATCAAGATGACAGCACTAAGATTATATGTATCAATAATTGCACTAAATGTAAATGGACTAAATGCACCAGTAGACAAGGAAAATAGCAGACTTAATAAAAAAAAAATATGACCCGTCTATACACTGCTTTCAGGAGACACACCTTAGACTCAAAGACATAAGCCAACCACAACTCAAAGGTTGGGAAAAAAATATATCAGGCTAATAACATTCAACAAAGAGCAGGAGTGGCAATTCTAATTTCTGACAAAATGGACTTTAAAGTTAAATCTACCATATGAGATAAGGAAGGACACTGTAATGGTTAAAGGCTCAGCACAGCAGGAGGACATAAGCATACTAAATATTCATGCACCCAATGACAAGGGTTGAAAATGCTTAAGACAAACAATATTTGGACTGAACAGAAACAGATAGTTCTACAATAACAGTAGGAAACTTCAGTATACCACTCTTGGTAAAGGATGGAACATCTAAAAAAAGCTTAGTAAATATGTGGAAGATCTAAATGCCACAGTCAAGCCAACTTGACCTCACAGACATATTCAGAACACTCCATCCAACAGCAGCCAAGTATAGTTTCTTTTCCAGTACACATGGAATGTTCTCCAGAAATGACTACATACTAGGCCACAGAGCAATGCTCAAAACATTCAAAACACTTAAATAATGCAAAGCTTCTTTTCAGGTCAGAAAGCAAATAAAATTTGCCAAGTCACAAATGAAATTAAAATCGTGGAAACAGAATAACATTTTGCTCAAGAACTGCTGAGTAATAGAAGAAATCAAGGAGAATTTCATAAACTCAAAAGATAATGAAGACACATCTGACCAAAATTATGGGACACAGGAAAAGCAGTGCTCAGATGTCAACTCATCTCAATAAATGCATACATTCAAAGGGAAGAAAACATCCACATCAAAGAATTAACTCTTTAATTTGAACAACTGGAAAGATCCCAGCAAAAGAAACCATCTGCCTTCAAAAGAATGCAAATTATTAAAATTAGAAAAGTAAATGAAATAGAAAATAGAAAGAGGATTGAAAGAGCTAACAAGTCCAAAAGCTGTGTTTTTGAAAAGATCAACAAAATTGATAAGCCATTGGTCAAATTCACAGAAGAAAAACAGAAAAGGAAACAAATAATCCAAATAAGAAATGAGATGGGTGCTATCACAACAGACCCTACGGAAATTAAAGTAATCATAGCAGAATACTACAAAAAATTGTACTCTAGTACATTCAAAAAGCTAGAAGAAACAGACAGTTTTCTAGAAAAACACCACCTACCTACACCATAGAACAACTAAACAAATCCATCACAAAAAAAAGAGATTGAAAAAGGTAATTAGAAGACTTCCGTCCCAAAAAAGTCCTGGTGCACATGGCTTCAACGGAGAATTCTGTCAAATTTCAGAGAAGAGTTAACATCAATGCTTTTAAAGGTATTTCAGAGCATAGATAAGGATGGAATACTCCCAAATTCATTCTATAAAGCTAGTATAACCATAGTACCCAAACCAGGCAGACAGCACACAAAAGGAAAATTACAGACTAGTATCCCTCAAGAACTTAGATGCAAAAATCCTAGCTAACAGAATCCAACAACACATCAAAAAAAAAAAAGTTCGTCACATGAACAAAAGACAAGAACCACCTGATTCTATGAACTGATACAAAAAAGGCATTTGATGAAGTCTAACATCCATTCATGTCAAAAACTCTCAGCAAAATAGGAATAAAAGGGAAATTCCTCAACATAATAAAGACCATCTACACCAAATGAGCAGCTAACATTATACTTGGTGGAGAGAAGATGAAAACACTCCCCTTAAGAATAGATAACAAACAAGGATGACCATTCTCACCACTTCTATTCAACATTGTTCTGGAGGTCCTAGCCAGAGCACTTAGACATGATGAAGAAATAAAGGCCATCCACATTGGTAAAGAAGAAGTTGAAATATCACTATTTGTGGATGACATGCTCTTACACACAGAACCCCCTAACGAATACACCAAGAAACTACTGGATCTAATAGAAGACTTCAACAAAGTGTCAGGACATGAGATAAATATACATAAATCAGTGGAATTCCTTTACACCAACAAAGAGACAAAGAGGAAATTTCAAAATCATTACCATTTACTATAGCCCCCAGGATGATAAAATACCTATGAATAAGTCTAACCAGAGATGTAAAAGACCTACACAAAGAAAACTACAAGACCCCACTGTAAGAAACTAAAAGTGACCTACAGGAGCAGAGAAACCTAACTTGCTCCTGGATAGGAAGACTTAACATTGTGAAAACATCTATAGTTCCCAAAGCAATCTATACATACAATGCAATCCCAAATTCCAAAGACATTTTGTTAATGAGATAGAGAAACAAATCACCAACACCATATGGAAAGGGAAGAAGCCAAGGGTAAATACATTATTAAAGAACAAAGTAGGAGGCCTCCTTCTACCTGACCTTAAAACCTACTGTACTGACACAGTAGTCAAGACAGCCTGGTACTGCCGGAAAATCAGACACATAGACCACTGGAACAGAATTTAAAATCCAAGTATAACTTCCTGCTGATAGCTGTTTATAGGTGAAGGAAGTGACCCAAAAGCTGTGACCTGGGGAAAAGGCAGTCTCCTCAACAAAGTGTTGGCATAACTGGCTATCCATCTGCAAAAAATGAAACAAGACCTACAACTCATACCATGCACAAAAACTAACTCAAAATGGATCAAAGACCTAAATATAAAAGCTAAAACAATAAAAATTCTTGGAATAAAAAATTGGGAAGACCCTGGAAGCTCTAACCCATGGCATCAATAGTCTACAAAAAAACATCAACAACCCCCCATCATCAGAAACGAAAATAGATGATTGGGAACTCTTAAAAATCAAAAATTTATGCACATCCAAAGCCTTCATCAAAAGAGTAGAAAAGCTGCCTACAGAGTGGAATGAACACTTGCCCAGCATGTTTCCAATTGATGCCTAATCTCCCTAATCTAGAAGACACAGCAAAATCTCAATAAGAAAAAGACAACCCAATTAAAAAATGAGCAAAAGACATGAACAGGCATGTCACCAAAGATTACATACAGGTTGCCAATACATACATGAGGAAATGCTGATGGTAGCTAACCGTCAGAGACATCCAAATCAAAACCCCAGTAAGATACCATCTCACCCAACAAAGCTGGCAATAATCCAAAAAGTGTGAAATAATAAATGCTGGAGAGGATGTGGTAAGATTAGAACATTTCTACACTGTTGGTGGGACTGTAAAATGGTTTCACCACTAAGGAAATTGACTCAACGCTTCGATAAAACTAGAAATAGAAACACCAGATGATCCAGCAATCTCACTCCTTGGAATGTATCCCAGAGAAATAATGGCCACTACTAAAATAGATGTATGCATACCAATGTTTGTTGAGCTCTCACCACTACAGCAAAAAGTTGGAAGCAACCTAGGTGCTCATCAATAGACAAATGGCTAAACAAACCATTGTATATTATTCAGTGGAATACTAAACAATGATGAGAAAAAGATGGTCTAGTGAAATATCTGTCAACATGCGACCATCTAGAGGAAATTATGCTGAGTGAAGTTAGTCAGACACAAAAGGACAAATTTTGTATGAGGCCATTATTATAAAGATGCAACAAATCATTTAAGCACACAAGAAATCAATATTTGATGGTTACAAGGGTTGGTGGGGAAGGAGAGAAGGAGAATTTTTACAAATTAGATAGTGGTTAGGATTAGGATTGGATGTAGGATGTGACAGCACACGCAAGAAGTAGGGTACCCACAACTACCGAACTTCAAAACCAAATTGTTCCACCTCTTTAGAAGGCCTGAGAAACAGGGTCTGGGTTGGGGGAACCACATTGTCAAGGACATCCAGACTAACTGTCATATCCAAGCATTTTCTCTCTCCCTTTCTTAAGATAATGCTTTGCATACCACTTGGGTGAGTGGTATCTGGGTCTTAAAAGCTAGCAAGCTGCCATGTAAATAGCACCAAATGGTCCCAATCCACGTTGACCAAAGATAAACAGTGGACATTGAGGACAGAAGGAAAATATGAGCCACCCGATGGAAGGGGCCATACGAGTCAGAGTCTACTTCAGCACAAGACCAGAAGAACTAGATGGTGCCCAACCACCACCAATGACAGCGCAGATGGGGTACACAGAAATGAGACCCAGACATAGTGGGAGTAGGAGTAGAGAGCAGAGCTAGAACTACCTAAAGATCACACTTGATGGTCCTTCTGAACAGAGGACCCACTGGGAGCATGGCCCCTAACCCTAAACTTCATCCAGCATGAGGGCCAGCTCCCCAGATAAAGACTGAATTGGACTACACAAAACATAGAGTAAGGCTGTTAATGAACAGACCCTTGAACATGTACACGGGGTTGTCTAAGAAGCTCCTTGCTGGAGCCGAGATGATTGAGTGAGGGGTGCCATGCCTCATGGGAGGGACAGGAAGCTAAAATAGAACAGTAGGGAAAGTTCTGAGTGTTCTATAGTAAAACGATACAGACTGTAAAATCGTTCTCAAGATGCAATAAAATATATTTTTAAAAATAGAAGAAAAGAAAATGTTCTGCATCCTACTTTGGTGAGGGACATCTGGGTCTCAAAATCTAGCAAGCAGCCAGGTAAGTAGCATCAGTTGGTCCCAAGCCACTTGGAGCACAGAAGAATGGAGAACATCAAGAACATAAAGAAAGTGTGAATCCAAGAGACAGAAAAGGACACATAATCCAGAGGACTACAGCATCATGAGACCGGAAGAACTAGACTGGACCCAGCCACAAACAATAAGTGCCCTGACAGGGAACATAACAAAGAGTCCTTGATAAAGTGGAAGGAAAATGGGTGTAGAACCTGAACCCTATTAAAAAGACCAGACTCGATGTTCCAACAGCCTGGAGGGTTCCTGGAAGACATGGCCCTCAGACTCTCTGTTAACTCAGAACTGAAACCATTCCCTAAGCCAACTTTTCAGTCAAAGACTGGCCTAGACTATAAGACATAAAAAGATACTGCTGAAGTGTGTGTTTCTTGGCTTAAATACATGCATGAGACTTACTGAGCAGATTCTGGCCAGAAGTGAGATGAGAAGGCGGGGATTCGGGGGTGGGAGGACAAGAGCTGGCTGAATGGACACAGGAAATATGAGGTGAATAGGAGGAGCATGTCGGATCCTACTCAATGGCACTTGGCTTGGCAGGCTGTCACAGTGTTTGGGGAACAGCTAGAGTTACACAGCAATGCGCGTGTAAGCTTTTGTATCACAAGTTGACTTGGATTTCTAAGCTTTCAATTAGAGCGCAATGAAATATTTTAAAAATGAAGAATTTAAAACACTGAAAAAATGAAAAAAAAGTGTAGCCTTCAGTACAGATTACATTCTAACAAAGAAGACAAAAATCCTAGCAATTAAATCTATAAGCAACATCATGATGAAATGAGAAAATATTGAAGTTGTATAGAGTTCCTTTTACTTGGATCCACAATCAAAATCCAAAAAATCAAATGGCACGTTGCATTGGGCAAATCTGCTGCAAAAGTCCTCTTTGAAGTGTTCAAAAGCAAAGACGTCACTTTGAAGACTATGGTGTGCCTGACTCCAGCCACGGTGTTTTCAATTGACTCATATGTTTGTGAAAGCTGTGATAATGAATAAGACAGACAGAGGAATAATGCCTTTGAATTGTGGTGCTGGCAAAGAGGTTTGAGTATATCATGGTCTACCAGAAGAACAAACAAATCTGTCTTGAAAGAAGTACAGCCAGAATATGCTCGTTAGAAGCCAGGATATCATACTTTGTCTCGCATACTTTGGATACGGTATCGGAAAGGACCTGTCTCTGGAGAAGGACAACATGCTTGGTAAAGTGGAAAGTCACTGAAAAGAAAACAAGATGGATCAACACAGTGGCTGCCACAATAGCCTCGAGCGTAACGATGATTGTCAGGAAGCTGCAGGACCAGGCAGTGTTTTGTCCTGCTATGCATAAGGTCGCTGTGAGTCAGAGCTGACTCAAGGGCAGCTGACGACAACAGAAATGCCGATTGCTATTGGATTAGTCATTGTTTCTAGGCCTCTTCAGTGGACAGAAAGGAGCCTTGGTGGCACAGTGGTTCAAGTGCTTTGTTGCTAACTGAAACGTTAGTGGTAGGAACACACCAGCCACTCCACAGGAGAAAGATGTAACAGTCTGCTGCCATGAAGATTTACAGTCTTGGATCCCTGTGGGGCACTACTATTCAGTCCTGTAGGGTCGTGAAGAGCTGGATTTGACTCGATGGCAGTAGGCTTCATTTCTTAGTTTCAGTGGTCAGAGCTAGAAAATCATGTGTTTTTGTTTTCTTCTTTTTCTAAACTATTTCGTTGTTGCTAAAAATATACAGAGCATAACATACATCAGTTCAACAGTTTCTAGATGTGCAATTTAGCGGTCTTGATTATATTCTTCAAGCTCTGCAACCATTCTAACCCTGAGTCATTCCTCCTTCATTAACATAAATTCACTGCCCCTTAGGGTTCTTGCCTAAATCTTCAGAGTTGGTGTTGTCAATCGGATCCCATACAGAGAGATCTTAAAGGAGCACAGTGCTCAAGGCAGACCTTTTTCACTGGTTAAGCTAAACTATTGTTTTGTTTGAAGATGACTTCAGGGGATACTTTTGTTTTATGGTTTAAAGATAATCTCAGGGAGGTAGTCTGAGGGGTTCATCCATCTTCCATGGTCCAGAAAATCTAGAGTCCTTGACAATTTGAAATTCTTGTACGTATTTTTCCGCTTTTGATCAGGACTCTTCCTTAGAATATTGGTCAACATTTTTAATAATGGTATGGGGGATCATCCATTTCTTCTGGTCTCACGTGAAGGAGGCATGAGCATCACGGAGGCAATGAGCCATGCCTTCCATATCCTCTTCCTATTCCTGACTTTTCTTCTTCTGTCGCTCCAGGCAAATAGAGATCAATTGTTGTGCACTGGATGGCCACTTGTGAGGTTTTCCTACCTAGCTGCTACGTAGGCAATGTACAAGGAGGTAGAATTGAAGCACTAAACACTTTTTTAGGCCAATTTAACTGGGATGGCCAATGAAATTATGACCTAAACCTTCAAACCAAGGAACCAAATCCCATGAGATTTTTGGTTGTACATTAAGTGCCTCAGCAGCTGCTCTTTCTCTGGTTGTTGCCATAAATTTGTCTTATCACTTTTTCCAGTCAAATTCCTACAGCTGTACTACTTACTGATAGCAGTTACACTTACTGGCTCTTCAACCTCACCCTTAATCAGTGTAATTTTTCCACCACTATTAACCTTCCTTTTTCCCCTCTGTCACGGATTGAACTGTATAGCCTCAAAATGTGTGTCAGCATGGTTTGCAGTATTGTGTGGTTGTCCTGCTTTTTGTGATTTTCACACATCTGATAAATCGTAATCGCTGCCTGTGGTTAAAGAAGACGAGGGCAGGATGTAATACCCATGCTCAGGTCGCATCCTGGATCCAATGTAAAGGGAATTTCCCTGGAGTGTGGCTGCACCATCTTTTGTCTTATAAGAGATAAAAGAAAAGGAAGCAAGCAGAGAGTTGAAGACCTCTTAACACCAAAAAGCAGTGCCAAGAGCAGAGAATGTCCTTTGGACCCAGGATTCCTGTGCAGAGAAGCTCCCAGTCCAGGGAAAAATTGATGAGAAGGACCTTCTTCCACAGCTAGCAGATAAAGCCTTGCCCTGGAGCTGATGTCCTGAATTCAGGTTTCTAAATTACTAGACCATGAGAAAATTTCTCTCAATTGAAGCCATTCATTTATGTCATTTCTGTCACAGTAGCACTAGATGACTAAGACACCCTCTTTCCCACTCCTGGTAAGCACTAATAAACTTTGATCCCTGTCGTGGATTGAACTATTTCCCCCCAAAAATACGTGTAGCCATGTGGCTGGGCCGTGATTTCCAGTGTTTTATGATTGTCCTCCATTTTGTGATTTTCCTATGCTGTATGTTAAAGGATTAGGGTGAGACTGTAAATCCCTTTATAAGACCACCTCCCTGCTCTACTGTAAAGGGAGTTTCTCTGGAGTATGGCTTGCCCCACCCTTAAGCCTTTCCTCCTGCAAGAAATAAAAGGAAAGGGAAGCAAACAGAGGTTTGAGAACCTCCTACCATCAAGAAAGCAGCACCTCATACCATCAAGAAAGGAGAAGAGTGCATCCTTCAGACCTGAGGTTCCTGGGCCAAGATGTTCCCTGGACAAAGACTGATGCAATACTAGACTTTCCTCCAGAGACAACAAGGGGAAAGCCGTCCCCTGAAGTAGACATCCTGAATTTGGACTTGTAGGCTACTGGACTGTATAAGAAAAAACCTTCCTTTGTTAAAGCCATCCACTTTGTGGTATTTCTGTCAGAGCAGCACTAGCTGACTAAAACAGCCCCTATACACTTGCCTTTGCTTATCTCTTTATGTGAGTGACGTCTTAGGCTTGGTTCTCTAAAGAAGCAAACTCAGTAAAGAATATAAATATATGTAGAAAGAGGTTTATACTTTGCACAGCATGCTGTCTTCAAGATCCACCCATACTATATCATATGTCAAGATTTCATTTCTATTAGTGGCTGAGTAGTATCTCATTGTATGCGTGTTCCACATTTTGTTTATGCATTCATCTGCAGATAGGCAGAAAATTTACATGTTTTTAAAGATCAAATACCTCATGAGTTTATACTAATATTCAGACATCAATCTTGAGGTAAAAGGAAAACAATGCAAATAGTTACGTGGGGATGAGGCAGACTTTCATCTCCTATCTGGCATCCTCTGTTTTCTTTCTCTCAACAGGTTGCAGAATAGATCAGCTATAAGTCTGCTTTTATCCACTGGGGACCCTTTCCACATTGCCCTCAACTGAACTGGTATACAAGATTTCATCATCCTTAAGAGAAAGATCATGGGGAGCTTTGGTATGTAACCATGGGCTGTGTGTTCAGTTTAAACAACGTCAATTTTACCTTCTAGGGTGTAATCATCTCAAAGGAAAACCCAAGCAGGGAGTAGTTGCGTGAAATAGAGCCAATAAATGGATTGCCATATCCATCTTCCTTTCAGCCTCAGATTCTATGGTGACTTGAAAATGAGACTGTTGACTTGCTGAAATGCTAAGCCAGTTACCCAAACTAATGGAGAAGAATAGTCTTAGGTGAAAAGCCTGACAGAAACCTCCACCTCATTTGGGTTGTCTTCAACTTCTACTGTGTTTTTTATCTCCAATAAATAACATCCTGAGTTATGAAGAATAATATAAAATTTGTACAGACTTGTAGACACATTGAATTTCAAAGCTATTTCAGCTGATAATAAGCCTCCTTAAGCAACTGCCCCACTCCTTTCTCCTAGGTGTAAAATTTTCGTCTTCCTTTAGAATTATTTCAATAGAAAAATAGAAAAGTACTTTCTTCTAGACCAGTGGTAAGCCAACTATTAACATCTTTATTATCTAGACATTTATAGAAAAAGTTTGCACACCTCTGCTTCCTGCTGTAGGTGAAAGAATTAGAGAATTAGTATCTGTGGTTCATTATCTAATCAACATCTCAAAAACAAACAAGGTAAGGGGGATAACTAGAGCTCACACACCCACCCAAGCTTACATCTTAACATTTACCACATCTTTCTTTCTCTTTTCTCCAAGTTTCTTCCCTCATATCCCTCATTCTTTAATACTGACTCCCTCCTCCTCTGTGTATCTCTATTTCATGCAGCTACTCCCTGCTTAGATTTTCCTTTGAGATGATTACACCCTAGAAGGTAAAATCGATGTTGTTTAAACTGAACACACAGCCCATGGGTACATACCAAAGCTCCCTGTGATCTTTTCCTCCAGGGTTATGAAATCTTGTATACCAGTCCACTTGAGGGCAACTGGAAACGGTCCCCAGTGGATAAAAGCAGACTTATAGCTGACATATTCTGCAACCTGTTGAGAGAAAGTAAACAAACAGAGGATGCCAGATGGAGGATGAAAGTCTGCCTGATCCCCACGTAACTATTGGCATTGTTTTCCAGGCATCTCTGTGTCTCTACTGTTTCTCCACATCCCCTACTTCTTCCTCTTCTAGCATTCCCTCTTGTGCTAATAACAGTAGGACAGGCATTTAAGAGTGGCCAATCCTGAATTCTGACTTTCCTGCTTCTTCTGACAAGAGAGTTAGTCCTAGGTGACGTAGTCCATCCAGCTAAGCTTCTGTTTTCTCCTCCTCTGTGTGGAGATGATTCTGTATCCTCATAGAATGATGGTAGAAATTTTAATACAGTCACACTGGCAAAATTTTCTTGACATATTTTTGCTGCTGAATAAATGCCCCTTAAGCAGTTGAAAGGAACCTTGGTGGCACAGTGGTTAAAGTGATCTACTGCCAACCAAAAAGGTCTGTGGTTCAAAACCACTAGTGCCTCTGTGACAGAAAGATTTGGCAGTGAGAGAGGTCAGGCCAAGAGGACACAAAATCACATGCTTCTTGTGGTCCTTCTTAAAACAGAGACACAAACAAACAAATTATATATGACAATCCAGGAGCTCTGAACATCAAAGACAAAGGTGAGGGGTCGGGCTGAGAAGAGCGGGGAGATAGAGACAGCTCAGATGCAGTGAGGATTTGCCAGGCCTGACCTGGCCAGCACCCTGTAAACTGGATCAGCCAGTGCAGTGGGCTGAGTCAAGCAGTACTGCTCAGGAAGTGTTTTCCACACTGGGGGAAACCAAGGAGCAGAGAATCTATGTGAGCCTTTGGCGCCAGGGAGAAGGAACAATGAATCTGTAAAAATTAAGTGCCGGTGTCTAACCTACTGTATGTGGGATCAAAGAAATCTTTCTACTTCTAGAAAGTACTTCTCCCTCATTTACCTTCCCATCTCCCCACTCTGCTCTAGTTCTAGTCCAGCTTTAGCAATGCCACAACCTCTGGTCTAGAAATGGAACCCTTATGTGCCGCCAAGCTATATCCTAGCTCTGGAAACGGAACAAGCTAACAAAGATGAAAAAACAATCTGCCAGTTTCCTTAAGCCTGGAACTCAGGCAGCCACAGATCCTCAGCCTAGAAAAAGGCATAAGGTGTTCAAAGACTTTCAGTGCCTTTCAGCCTTGCCTAGAGAGGGGTGGATTCATTTCAACAGTGTAAGCCTGTATTATCACAGTACAACAGGGTATGTATCTGAAGCCTAACTTCAACTATATCAGCTGTAAGGGGCAGTGGCAGATTTATGACATTTGATGCCACTCTGCCCATTAAGCAGAGTCCTCACCAGTCCACATTAGGGGCCTGAAGACCAGCACCTAGCCACCTGAAACAGGGGTCTGAGAATGAGTCGTGCCTCCTAGTCATTACAGCAGCCAACAGCATTAGGTGCCCAAAGTCTGGCTGCAAACCCAACTATATATGTGCTCAAGGAAACAGGGACACATCTTCTACTCAGAGGGAGCCTCCTATCTAGCTCAGTACATAATAACTTACTGCAGCCAGATACCTGTGCCTACTGCAATTACACTTACGTAGCCTTGCCTGTCAAGAACTGTAGATGAGAGTCTGTATTACATGCTTGGTGATTGATGGCCTGGACAGCTGAGCTGAATCAACCCCCCCAAAAGTAAAAGACTCCTTGGCTCATATACTTAATAACAGCTCTAACCGTCTGGTGACAGGATGTGAGAGCTTCAAAGATGCCAACAAAGTAAGTCACATAACCAGCCTATTTGAGCACATCAAAACAAAACAAGAAACTAGGCCATAGCGAGATAACATAAATAAATAAATATAATAACTTATTGATGACTCAGGGACAACAGTCAATATCAAATCACATAAAGAGGCAGACTATGATGGCTTAAGCAAGCAACCAAAATGAAGAACCACAAAACCTCCCAGAGGAACAGAAGCTCTTGGAATTACCAGAGTAGAATTTAAAACATTAATATACAAAGCTCTTCAAGAGATCAGGAAGATAAACAGGCAAAACTGAGACCAACCCATGGAACACAAAGACAAAGCAAAAGAGGATCTTAAGAAGGCTATACAAGAGTATAACATGAAATTAGTAGGCTACAAGACTCTGTAGAGAGATAGCAAACTGAAATCCAAAAGATTGGCAACAAAATTTCAGAATTACCTAATTCAGTAAAAAGTCATGTGAGCAGAATTCAGGCAACTGAATTCAGAATTAGTCAGGCTGAAAATATAGCACTTAACATCAATTTAAGGAAAAATCAGATAAAAGACGTTTTAAAAAATGAAGAACTCTAAGAATTATGTGGTTAACAGGAGGAATAAGCTACGAGTGATTGGAATACCAGAATGGGGATTGGGTGTGGGGAATAACATAAAATACAGAGAGAATTGTTGAAGATTTGTTGGCAGAAAACTTCCCTGATAGTGTGAAGATAAGGATATATCTATTCAAGGAGCTCATCAAACCCTACACAGGGTAGATCCCAAAAGAAAGCCACCAAGATATACTATAATCAAACTTGCCAAAACCAAAGACAAAGAGAGAATTTTAAGAGTAGCTAGACATCTACAAAGGAGAGTCAATAAGATGAAGCTTGGTATACTCAGCAGAAACCATATAGGCAAGAAGGCAGTGGGATGATATACATACAACACTGAAGAAATGAAAAATTCAGGACAAAAATTATGTCTTCAGCAAAAATCTCCCTCAAATCTGATGGCAAAATTAGAGCATTTTCAGATAAACAGAAGTTAAGAGAATTTATAAAAACTAAACCAAAATTACAAGAAATATTAAAGGGAATCCTCCAGTTAGAAAATCAATAACAGCAGATAATAACCCAAAACTAGAATACAGGACAGTACAACCAGGTGTCAACCCAAATAGGGAAGTCACAAAAAGAAATCAAAGGTAAAACAATGAAAATAGAAACATCAATATGTAAAAGACAACAGCATTAGAACAAAAGAGAGAGTCTAAATTACATAGATACAAAACTTTTATACAGAGAGAAAGTCAAGGAGATACAAAGAAATGAAAGATTGGCTAAAATCTTAGAAGTAAATATTAAGGCAATCACAGAAGAAACTAACAATCCTACATATCAAAATAAAAAAGAACAAAAACTCAGCAAATGCAAAATCAACAATAATGGAAAAGATACATAAAGAAAAATGACTCAGCACAGAAAATTAAGTGGAACTGTCAACACATGCACACACATGAAAGACACACTTATCAATAATTATGCTGACAGTAGATAGACTAAATACATCAATAAAGAGAGAGTGGTAGACTGGATAAAAAACATGATCAAGCCAAATGATGCCTACAAGACATACTTTAGACTTAAAGCACAAACATAAACTCAAAAGATGGAAAAAAAAAGTCAAGGAAACAATATCAAACCAGAGCAGAAGTAGCAGTATAAACTTTAAAGTAAAATCTACCACAAAGGATGAGGAAGGGCAGGACACTATATAATGATTAAATGGTCAATTTCACCAAGAGGGCATAACCACAATAAGTACTAGCTACTCCAAAATACATAAAATAAACTCTAACAACATTGAAAAGAGAATTAGAGAGCTCCTCAATAATGGGAGGAGAGTCTAACATAACACAAGTGTTATGTTCAGTAAAGACACAGAATGTCTAAAGGTCACAATCAACAACTTGATCTCATAGACATATGCAAAACACTCCACTCAACAGCAGCCAGGTATATTCTTTCTTCCAACACACAGAACATTCCTCAGAGTAGACCAAAAATTAGATCACAAAAATAGCCTTAACAAAATCCAAACCATCAAAATATTACAAAGTACCTTTTCTGACCATAAAGCCATAAAAGTAGAAATCAAAGACAGAAAAAGCAAGGAAAAATATCGATTACGTGGGAAATGAACAACACCTTGCTCAAAAACTACTGGATTATAGAAGAAACCAACAATAGGCTGATGAAACTTAGAGAATCAAATAAGAATAAAAATGCATCCCACATGATCCTTTGGGACACAGCTAAAAGCAGTACTCAGGTCAATTTACCTCAATAAATGCACAGGCATCCTAAAAGAAGAAAAGACCCAAGTCAAAACATTATCCCTACCATTTGAACAAAGAGAAAGCAGCAGAAGAAATTTATAGGCACCAGAAAGGAGGAAATAATAAAAATTAGAGCAGAAATTAATGAAACAGAGACTAGAAAAGCAACTGAAAAAGTTAACAAGACCAAAAGCCGATTCTTTGAAATGTTATCAACAAAATTGATAAGCCATTGGCCAAACTGACAAAAGAAAAACAGGAGAGGAATCAAATAAACCAAATAAGAAACAAGATGGGTGATATCACAACAGACCTAACTGAAATTAAAGAATTGTAAACAAATACTGTGAAAAATGTACTCTAATAAATTCAAAGACCTAGAGGAAATGGGTAAATTTCTAGAAACACCGTACCTGCCCAAACTAACAGATGAATAGTACAACTAAATAAACCTATAACAAAAGAAGAGATTGAAGAGGTAACTTAAAAACTCTCAACAGTAACAATAAAAAGGACCCTAATGGCTTAACTGGAGAATTCTACCAAACCTTCAGAGAGGAGTTAACACCACACTACTACCAAAGGTATTTGAAAGCCTAGAAAAGGATGGAATACTCCCAATACTTCACAGAATACTCATTCTGTAAAGCCAGCATAATCCTGATAACAACATCAGTCTTTTTTTAAATCCAATATCCTTCATAAACATAGATGCAAAAATTCTGAACAAAATTCTAGCCAATAGATTTCAACACTATATTAAAAAAATAATAATTCACCTTGACCAAGTGGGATCCATATCAGGTATATAAGGAAAAGTGATCAATAAAATCAACCATATAAATAAAAGACAGAAACACTTGGTCTTATCAAATGATGCAGAAAACACATTTAGCAAAGTCTAACACCCATTCGTGATAAAAACTCTCAGCAAAATAGGAACAGAAAGGAAATTCTTCAATATAATTAAAGACATCTATACAAAGCCAACAGCTAACATCATCCTAAATGGAGAGAATCTGAGTGTTTCCTTTAAAGTGGGAACCATTTTTACTCAACATTGTGCAGGAGGTCCTACCCAGCACAACAAGGTAAGAAAAAGAAATAAAGGACATTCAGTTAGCTAGAGAAGAAGTGAAAGTATCTCTATTTGAGGATGATATGATCTTATGCACCAAAAACCTGATGGAATCCACAAGAAAATTACTGGAACTAATAGAAGAGTTCAGCAAAGACTCAGGATACAAAATAAACATACAAAAACCAACTGGATTTCTCTACACCAACCAACAGAACATAGAAGAGGAGATCACCAAGTCAGTATCATTTACAATAGCCTTCAGGAAGACAAAACACTTAGGAATCAATCTAATTAGAGACAGAGAAGAACTACACTAAGCAAACTACAAGACACTGCTGCAAGAAATCTAACCTATATAAATGAAAAAATATTCCTTCCTCATGGATAGGAAGACTCAACATTGTCAAAATGTCTATTCTACATAAAATGATGTACAGACACAATGTAATAATGATTCAAATTCCAACATTTTTTAATGAAATGGAGAAACAAATCACCAGTTTCATATGGAAAGGACAAGGCTCCAGAGAAGCAAAGCATTACTGAAGAAGAAAAACAAAGTGGGAGGACTGGCACTCCCAGATTTCAGGACCTATTATACCATCACAGAATGTGCCGCCTGGTTTTGGAATCACAACAGATACATAAACCAATGGAACAGAATTGAGAATCCAGGAATAAATTTATCTACCCATGAGTAACTGATGTTTGACAAAGGTCCAAAGTTCATTAAATAGGGAAAAGACAGTCTCTTTAACAAATGATACCAGCATAACTGGATATTAATTTGCAAAAAAAAAAAAAAAAGAAGAAGAAGCAAAACTCATACCTCATACTATGCACAAAGACAAACTCAAAATGGATCAAAAACCTAAATATAAAATCTAAATCAATAAAGATCATGGAAGAAAAAATAGGTACAATGCTAAGAGCCCTAATACAAGGCATAAGTAGAATACAAAATATAATTAATAATGCACAAACACCGAAAGAGAAAATAGACAACTGGGAACTCCTAAACATCAAATAATTTCGCTCAGCAAAAGACTTCACCAAAAGAATAGAAAGACAACCTATTAACTGGAAAAAAGTTTTGGCTGTGACATATGTGATTAAGGTCTAATCTCTAAAATCTACAATATATTTGCAAACCTCAACAACAAAAAGACAACCCAATCAAAAAATGTGTGAAGTATATGAACAGGCACTTCACCAAACCAGACATTCAGGCAGCTAACAGATACATGAAGAAACACTCACGATCACTAGCCATTAGAGAAATGAGATATAATCTTACCCCAAGAAGATTAACATTAATCAAAAAAATAATAATAATAATAAATGTTGGAGATGTTTTTGGAGAGACTGGGACTCTATACACTACTGGTAGAAATGTAAAATGGTACAATCACTTTGGAAATTGATTTGGTGCTTCCTTAGAAAGCTTGAAATAGAAGTACCATGTAATCCAGCAATCCCTCTCCTTGGAATATATTCTAGAGAAATAAGAGTCGTTACATGAATAGATACACACACGCTCACATTCACTGTAGTGCTGTTCACATTAGCAAAAAGATGGAAATACCTCAAGCGCCCATTAACAGATGAGCAGATAAATGAATTACAGTAGACTCACAGAATGCTGTACTACTTGATGCAATATGAAACCGTGATAACAAACAATGATGAATCCTCGAAACATCTTACAACGTGGATGAATGTGGAAGGCATTATGCTAGTGAAATTAGTCACAAAAGGACAAATATTGTATGAGACCACTATTATAATAACTCAGGAAAAGTTTTAATCACAGAAGAAAACAGTATTTGATGGTTAGGAGGGTAAGGAGGGAGGGAGAGAGGAATTCACTAATGAGATAAGAGTTAAGAATTATCTTAGCTGGAGGGAAAGACAACACGCAGTATAGGGGAAATCAGCACAGTTGAACTAAACCAAAAGCTAAGACGTTTTCTGAACACAACCAAATACTTCAGGGGACAGAGTAGCAGAGGCAGGAGTTTAATGGCCATAGTTTTAGAGGACATCAAGATAAACTGACATAACAAAATTTACTAGGAAAATATTCTGCATATCACTTTGGTGAGCAGTGTCTGGGGTCTCAAAAACTTGCAAGCGGCCATTTAAGATGCATCAATTCGTCCCAATTCCCCTGGAACAAAAGAGAATAAAGAACACCAAAGACACAAGGAAAATATTAGCTCAAGAGACAAAAAGTCCACGTAAACTAGAGACTCCATCAGCTTAAGAGCAAAAGAACTAGTTGTTCCTCAGCTACTTTCGAAGACCATGCTGACAGGGACACAGCAGAGAGTCCCTGATGGGGCAGGAGAAAAGTGAGGTGCAGAACTGAAATTCTTGTAAAAAGTCCAGACTTAATATTCTGACTGAGTCGAGAATAACCCTTGAAGACCCAGACTTTCTGCTAACCCAGAACTGAGAACTTTCCGGAAGCCAACTCTTCAAAGATTAGACTAGACTGTAAAACATAGAATTACACTCATTATACTTAAGTACACTCAGAAGGCTAAATGGGCAGCCCCTGTCTGGAGGCAGGATGTGAGGGCAGAATGGGATAGAAGCTGGCTGAACTGATACAGGAAATTGGGGTGAAAGGGGAAATATTTTGTCACATGTATGGGGACTGTAAATAGCAACGTGTGAATAAATTTTTGTATGAGAAATTAACTGGAGCTCTAAAGTTTCACCTAAAACAAAAGAAAAAAAAAAGGAAGATGTGACAGTATGCTCCCATAGAGATTTACAGCCTTGGAAACTGTATGGGGTCAGAATTGACCCTCATGGCAATGGGTTAACCAGTCAAAATATGCAATTAATGCTTTACATGAATATCTGAGTTTATTTATGCCTTGAAATATTTTTTCTTACTGTGGATGAATATTAGTTGACATGGAATAATAATAATAATTTGTGATCATTTCTCCATGTCAATGAGACTTTTAGAACAGCAATGTAAAGGAGGTTCTCATTTTTCATTAGTAAGTACATATGCAGTTCTAAAAGTCTGAAAAATACACATCAAAATGTTACCAGTGGTTGCCTCAGGGGCTTGAGAGATTTTTTTATTTCTCTATTATTAACTTTAAAATCAGGAGAGTATAATATTTTACATTTTTCTCCCAGACAGAAAAAAAAAGGTACTTTAGAATAATTTAAATAAAGCCTGTTGCCTCAGACAAAGGGGTACGTGGACCAGAAAGAAGTAAAGGAAACTTTGAAGGAGTGTACACACTGTTAATCCTGGAGGCTGAAAAGAGTAAAGGGAGAGAAGGTCGAGCCACACATTACATGCCTGCCACCAGCTCAGCATTGAAAGTGAGCACTGTTATGAGGCCAAGTTGTAACAGAGGCCATTCTGACTCTTGTAGACTCCATGTGTATCAGAATAGAAGTGTGCTTCAAAAGATTTTCAATGATTGTGACTTTCTGGAAGCAGATCACCAGCCCTTTGCTATAAGACACTGATAGGTGGATTCTAACCTCTAACCTTTCAGCAACTGAGCACAATTTGCACCACCCTGGGGCTCCAAGGACCAGGAAAATGCACCACGCAGTTGAACTGCCTGGGACAGAACCCACATAGCCACACATAGAAGCAACACCCGTGGCAGGTACCCAGATTTCTAGTGCCTCAGCAGTCTTGGAGGGCTAACCACTTTGTAGAGGGAGTCTGCTATTTAGGCGTTCTACTCTGGCTTTCAGCACTTGGCTTTGGCTTGGCACTCTAGCTTTGGTAAGCTTTCCATGCATTCAAAATGGTACCTTGCTAGACCCTTTAATTACTCCCTTCACCGCCACCACCATGCCCTTGCCTACCCCATGAAACCTGGCTGCTTTGAAAGTTCTATTTGCAAAAGAGAACTCCACACCATCTTCATCTATCCCAGCAAAGTTGCTTGCCTTGGATTCTGCAACAGAATGACTCCAGGATCTGATCCTAACAACTAGTAAGTGGAACTTAGGGTTTTGGATGTGAAATCCTACAGGTTTCCCTCCTCCTCCCAGCCCAGAGGCCTCCAATTTCCTACTTGCTTTGTCACCCTGCCTCCCCTTAACTGGATTCCACGATGGCCGTGGTGATCCACATCCACTGATAGACTGCTTACCTGCCTCTGGAATGTCCAATGACATAAATTAAGACCTTGTGTTTATTTGAGTAACTCCATTTTGAGGTCTTTGTTCCAGCAGCTTATCCTTTTCTTAATTAATATAATTACTGTAAGGTGGTGTCAATGACAAAATCATAAATTTGCCCATAGCCCACTTGCCAGTAGGTGTCCTGTCCAACTAGTTACTTCTCTGTTTCTCCAATCTTAATATATACCTTCACCTCCTTTTGGAGCCCTGGTGGTGCAGTGGTTAAGAATTTGGCTGCTAATGATAAAGACAGTGGTTCGAATCCACCAGCAGCTCCTTGGAAACCCTGTAGGGGGCAGTTCTACTCTGTCTTAAAGGATCACAGTGAGTTAGAATCTACTCAACAACAGCAGGTTTGGTTTTCCTCTCCTTTTGCTCCTGAGACTTTTGAATGCTCATATGAAAATATCCTTTATTTTTTACCTTTATTTTTGTCTCTGGCTGTGAACTTTCTAACAACTAAGCATGCTAATGTATTTCTACAACACATTTTCCTTGTTGCTAGGTGTATGTATATCTGGATTTATTTCATAAAAGGTAGAGCCAATTGTCACAACCAGAAAGAGCCTCTGGAGACACAATGACTAAATGCTATGTGATGTCCAGGATGGATTTCTGGGACAGAAAGAGGACATTTAAATAAAAACTGAGGAAGTGCGAATAAAGTAAGAATTTTAGTTAATGATAATGTGTCAATAATGATTCACTGATTGTAACAAATACAAATGTTAGATGTTAGTAGTAGGGGAAGCTGGGTGTGGGGTGTATAGAAACTCTCTGTATTACCTTTGTAATTTTTCTGCAGATTTAAAATGGCTATAAAATAAAAAGTTTTTTTTTTAAGAAAAGACAAAAACCAACTCAAATTGGATAAAAGACCTAAATATCAAATCTAAAATGATAAAGCTCATCCAAGAAAAATTAGGAACAACAATGAAAGTTTTAATACACAACATAGACAGACTTCAAAATCTGTCAAACAAACCACAATCAACAAAAGAGAAAATAGATAAATGGGAACTATTAAGAATCAAACACTTTTGCTCATCCAAAGTCCTAATTAATGGAATTAAAAGGCCACCTACAGAATGAGAAAAAATATTTGGCAACTATACATCAGACCAATGTCTGATCTCCATAATATATAAGGTACTACACTATATCGATAAGAAAAAGATAAATCATCCAATTAAGCAATGGGCAAAGGTGATGGACAGACATTTCTCTAAAGGGAGATCCAGGCAGCCAAAAAACACATGCAGACACGTTCACGATCATCAGCTATTAAAGAAATGGAAATCAAAATGACAATGAGATACCATCTCACCCCAACAAGGTTGGCCATGATCCAAAATACCCAAAACAATAAATGCAGGAGGGGCTGTGGAGAAATTGGAACTTTCCTACACTGTTGGTGGGATTGCAAAATGGTCTAGCCTCTTTGGAAAGCAATATGATGCTCCCTTAAAAAACTGGATATAGTTATACCATTTGACTCAGTAATTCCACTGCTTGGAATTTATCCTACAGAATCAAGGCCATCCACACCAACTGATATATGAACATGAATGTTTATCTCAGCACAGTCCACAATAGTAAAAAGATGGAATCAACCCAGGTGCCCAACAGCAGAGGAATGGATAGGTAAACTATGGTGTATGTAATCAATGGAACACTATGCAATGATAAAGAACAATGATGATTTCAGCAAACATAACCTGGTTTCAACTGGAAGACATTATGTTGAATGAAAGTAGTTAGCAATAGAAGGGCAAATATTGTATGAGACCCCTACAATAATAACTTAAAATCAGACTCATGCATAGAAGAAAAGGCTCTTTGACGTCTACAAGGGTGGAGAGGGTGGTAGGGTGGGGGGGAGGGTTTAGATCAGATAGTTAATAGAAATTTGGTTGGGTGAAATCTGTGACAGTACACATTAGAAGAAGATCAATATTAACTGGACTTCAACACAATTTGAGTACTCCTCCCATCGTAACCCAATATTGCAAGGACAGAGTAGCTGGAGCAGGGGGCAGGGGACCATGGTCTCAGGGTAAATTGAGGCCAATTGACACAACTTGCATTTTGCTAATGAGGACTCTTCGCACCCCACATTGGTATGTGGCATCTGGGGTCTTAAAAGCTGCCAAGCTGCCATCTGAGGGTACAACAAATGGTCTCAAATCAACAGGAACGGATGATCACAGAGGTCCATAATGATATGGGGGAAGAGAACCTAGAAGACAGACCCATGTGAATGGGTGTCTACATCAAACTGTGACTTGAAGAACCGGATGGTGCCCGGCCACCACCAGTGATAGCCGCAATGGAGCTCACAAAGTTGACTCTCACTGGCAACATAAGAATAAATACGGGTACACCCTGAGATCTACACTAAAAGACTACAGTTGATGGTGCAGGGGCTTTGGGGTTCCCCTGGGAGCATGGCCCCTGGCCCTGATGCTGCCCCTGTCCATGAATCATAATGAAGGTCAGCTCTTCAGACAGCAATGGGTTGGACTTGGTGATGCAGAGTGACCATATTTTGTGGACACATTGGGGTTCTATGCTTCTATAGGATGCCATCCTGCTGACCTCATACTGGAGAAAGGGGAGTGGGTAAAGAGGTGGAGATAGGAGACTGTTGGTAGGATAAGGACATGTACGGAGCAGAGATGAAGAGTGTGCTCTCACCATGCAGGGCGAGCAGTGGAAGCGGCATAGAGCTGAGCATGCAGATTTATATGTGAATGTACATTTTCATACAATGATAATAAAAAAAGATAGAAAAATAGGAGCCTGTGTAGCTTTGTAGGACAAACTCATTGTATACAGCAAAGCAAACTTGCAGACAAAATAAACACTCACCTCCTGAAGAGATGGAATGTGAACAACAATCAGTTGATGGGTCATGTTGGTGGGGAAAGTTCCTACAAAAGGTGAGTTAGGACCAAGTCTCAAATTTCAGGTTTACGATGGTTAGGTATAAATTACATAAGGCAAATCAAACTCATATATATATATATATATATATATATATATATATATATATATATATACATATATATATACGTGTGTGTATAATTTCTTTTTCAAATCCTTTAAAGTGATAGTAAAGTTTTTTTTCTTTATTTTCTTTTCATGTAAACCCAAAGAACTGAATGAAAAAATAAATAAAGTAGGATGGGTAACATCACATAAAAAAGATGGACACATTTTCAGAAGAGCCATTTTGGTAACTGGCTCAGCAGAGCAAAGAGACCTAAACCCAGGAATTGAAGAACAGATGTGATATTGGAGTCCAGGGAGTCACCCAAGAAACAGCTGCATCCTGGACTCCAGAAAAGCAGCTGGCAGTGTGGGAGAGCATGTGGGAGAGCATGAGTGTTCCACAGCAGACAGTGTCAACTGGAAACAACCAGTGTCAACCTGACTAGGAGGCAAAGGGCTCTAGGGAGGACACTGCAACTGAGAAGGGGAGCAAGAGGAACCTGAAGCAATTATTAACTCCAGAAATTAAAAAAAAAAAAAAAAATCACTATAATGTCCTGCCAGGCTCAATTGTGAAGAATGTTTACAATCACTAAATATAAGCACAGAATATTGATGTTTTAAAAAATTGTGCTATAAGTTTTTTAGAAGATAGGGGAGGGGTATAGGAGGAGAGTATAAGAAAAATGAATCCTCACTACTTAAACAGAAAGACAACTAGCCAAACGAACAAAAAACCCTGTTGTATGGAGTCCGTTCTGACTCAGGTGACCCCATGTGTGTCAGAGAACTGTGGTCCATAGGACTGTCATGGCCTGAGTTTTTAAAGTAGATGGTCAGCGTTTTCTTCCAAGGTGTCTCTGAGTGGATTCAAACCAACAACCTTTTGGTTAACAGCCAAGCATGTGAATCTTTGCACCATCTAGGGACTCCCAGGAAGCCTGTAGAGGACACATTAAAGGGAAAAGTCAAGGAGCATATCTTCTAAATATGGACATAAACCCAGAAGAAAAAGGGGAAGGTGTTTTCCTCGGGGCAGAGAGACCGATGGTGGAGATGGAAGGGCAAGGAACGCTGATGTTTTGTCGCGTAAGCCTTGTGCTGTTTTACTTTAAAATATGACATGTATACCTCTTTAAAAGAAAAAAAAACAGTAGTAGCTGTAGATAGCCAAAATCATATCATGCCAGAGGTCCCAGATGTGGAAATGAGGGGGCTTGGAGCCATTCCAGGATGATTCTGGCTTTATGTGGCCTCTGGCCTTGGGTACTGACACCAGAGTCAGCATCTTTAACAGCCTAGGGGTCCTTCATCTGCTGTAGCCTCAGTTCTGCTAAGTAAGACTGCAAAGGGTGGTATTTTTCTCTCAGCACAGACAAAGGGCGCTAAGAATGTAGTTCTCCAGCTTGTTGATGTGACACCCTTGAGTCCTTTACCACCGACTTCCTTCCTATGTTTTTACTCAAGACAACAAACCATTCTTAGCCCCTCTGAGGAAACTGTTTATGTCTTTTAGGTTTTACTGTTTGGAAGCCAGGGAGACACAGTGTACCAAAGGAATCAGTGGAAAACGAGTGACTCCCTTCTCCTCCTGCCTCCCGTTTCTTTTCTTTTTGGCCGATGTTGAGCTTATCGTGGTGTTTATAGTATAGATACACTAGAAACGTTTCTCTGAGTGAGCCTCTGGATGTTTCTGTGAAATGTCACCATCTTCCGAGTGAAACCCTTGACAGTACAACAACATTGATACTAACGGAAAATAACTCACTAAAGGCTAATGTAAAACTCAATAACATGACAGAAATTCAGCAATTTTCACCAGGCCAAGCATTGGAAACAAAATTAATAAGGAAAACTCTCTGCTTAAGTAGTAAAAGCATTTTTTTCTGCTTTGTAATTTTTTTTGGAAATCTGATTATAAGCATTTACAAGCTGACCACTTGTCTATTTACATTTGTCTGTTTTGTATATTTGAGGGTGTGTTTGTAGCTTTTGTCCTTGTTGCAGTGTTACAAAACAGCAGTGGAGATAGATCACTCTTACAAGCTGTTGGCTACTGTTTTAAGTACTGGAAGTGGTGTCCTTGAAATCAACACTGAAAATTTGCTAAAAAGGTAGAATAGACTTCATTTGTTCTCTTGACAAGCCAAGCTCCATGATTCACATATTATGAGCATTAGAGAAAAGTAGACGGACGAGATGGGGGAAGTGGTAGTTCACTGGCTGAGTTCTCATCTTCTATGTGGAAAACCCAGGTTTAGTTCCCGGCCAGTGCACCTCACACACACCTATCTCTTAGTGGTGGTTTGCATGTTGGTTTGATGCTGAACAGGAGTCCCGCAGTCATGAAAATCGTTAAACTCTCAACTACTAGCTGAAAGATTAGTGGTTTGAACTCACCCAGAGGTGCACAGCAAGACAGGCCTGGTGAACTGCTTCCTAAAAGTTCACAACTTTGAAAACCCTATGGAGAACAGTTCTATTCTGTACACATGGGGCTGCTATGAGTTAGAATCAACTCAACAGCAACCAAAAAATTTCACAGAGCTTCCAGACTAGGGTAGACTAGGAAGAAGGGCCTGGCAATCTACTTCCAAAAATCAATGAAAATCGTGTCAAGCACATTGGTCTCATTTGAAATTAACTGTGGGATGGTTCAGGATTGGGCAGTGCTAGTTTTTTGTGCAAGAGGAGGCTATGAATCAGGGACTGACTGGAAGGCAACTAATAACACAGACAAAAGAGACAAGCTGGATGTGATAGTGTCCTTTGGTTGGTGGATCTGTTAAAACTTGGTTCTGTGGTCTGTTTTCTTATTGTTCCTCTTTGTTATTTACTGTATTACCCTACCTGTCTAATACGTAGCAGGTAGGGTAGATAACGTTTTCATTCCTGGCCCTATTAGAACACTTCTCTGAGCTGTTATTGCTTTTTCCTGGTTGCTGACACAAAAGCCAAATCAAACTGATTGCTGTTGAGGTGATTCCAACTCCCAGCGACCCTGTAGGACAAAGTAGAACAGCCCCATAGGGTTTCCAAGGAGCACCTGGTGAATTTGAACTGCTGATCTTTTTTGATTAGCAGCCATAGCACTTAACCACTATGTCACCAGTGTTTCCCTGGGTGCTGATAGGCACACTTACTTGTAGTCTTCGACGTGACTCTACCTACAGCAGCAGTTGAGTGCACATAACAGGACCAGCTCTCTTGGCCCGGTTTTGCTAGTGCTATCTTTGTGTTCCTTCATTTTTCTTTATAGTGCTCCTAAACCATCATAACTGGCCCCAGTGATTGTGAAGAATGTTGGCCTTTGTCATGGGTTGAATTCTGTCTCCCCAGCAAATGTTTGTAGAAACTTGACTGGACTGTGATTCTCAGTATTATGTGGTTATTCTGTATTTGGGGATATTCCTATGTTATAAGTCCTAGTCTCTACCTGTGGTATACAGGGCAAGATTGGATTATGTTAAAGAGAATTAGGGTGGGGTACCAGCAGGTCCTTCACACATACAATGTTTTCAGGAGGGTGGAGTAGCAGTGGCTATAACTCACTATATTATATGAGGTTCCCTCCAGTACAATTCTGTCGAAACTAATGTTTCTGAGCCTCATCTGTGAAATAATAATAATAAAATTCTAAAATGTGTTTTTCACATATAATTGTTTTCTTCATTTTCACAATGAATTACTTTGCCACGTTTATTTCAGTACAATTCCAGGAAGTCACTGCCCATAGTTCATCTAAAAAGGATCTAGTTACTTTAGATACTTTAAGGAATTCAACTGATGGAATCATTTGGACTAATCAAGAAGTAAAACGCTAATGTCCTACTGATACACTTTTGCCACTTTGCTGAAAGGAGCCTTGGTGGTGCAATGGTTAAGAACCCAGCTGTTACCAAGAAGTCAGTAGATCAAATCACCTAGCCTTTTCTTGGAAACCCTTCAGGGCAGTTCGACACAGATCTACAGAGTCACTATGAATTGATATCAACTTAACAGCAACAGATTTGGTTTTCATTGTCAAATACTGTACTGAATTATGAAAATATACTCCAGCAATCATCTACGTCAATAATTCATAATTTCCTAAGAGTGACATGCTAAAATAAGCTCTCTGTAGTATGCGTGGCCTATATTTTTCATTTTGTGGAATATGAGAAATTAATATTCTAGAGAAACGGTTTAATTGTGATAAGCAATGTCATGGATTGAATTGTGTCCTCCCAAAAATATGTGTAACCACAGTATCTTGTGACTGTCCTCCATTTTATTGTTTTCCTATGCTGTAGAGTGGGACTGTAAATCCCTTTAGAAGATCACCTCCCTGCTGCACTGTAAAGGAAGTTTCCCTGGAGTATGGCTTGCCCCACCCTTAATCCTTTCATCTTGCAAGAGATAAAAGGAAAGAGAAGCAAGCAGAGATTTGGGAAACTCACACCATCAAACAAGCAGCACTGGGAGAAGAGTGCATCCATCATACCTGAGGTTCCTGTGCCAAGATGCTCCCTGAACAAAGACTGATGCAATACCGGACTTCCCTGCAGAGCCAACAAGGGGAAAGCCTTCCTCTGGAGAGGACACCCTGAATATGGACTTACAGCCTACCGGACTGTGTAAGAATAATGTTCCCTTGTTAAAGCTATCCACTCTGTGGTATTTCTGTTACAGCAGCACTAGCTGACTAAAACAAGCAACGATCTGGTGGGGCTTAAAAGAAGAAATTAATATTTGAGACAAAGTAGCTGGTTCATTTATTGTAAATATGTTGTATTAAGTTCGCAAAACCTTTGAACCTATTGGAGGCTGGTGTTATAAATTTGTAACAAGTTACAATAAGTCTTATATATACACACTTTAAAAGTATTATACTGCTGTAAATTCAATTTGATAATGCTTTGCTTAATTTAGAGGCTAAACAAAATGTTAATTTCCATAGTGAAATGATTTCAAGTGAGGTGGTATAACTGTTTTCATCTAATAATTTCATCTAATAATATTATATCACAGCTATGATTAAAAAAAAAAAAACCCGAAGGGCAGGGCCAAGATGGCAGACTAGTCACATGTTTCCTTGATTCCCTCTGAGAACTAAGCCTTAGAAAAACAAATGAATGGAATAAAGTGGACATTCTGGGAGCCCAAGGTCAGGCATACGGTTGTGTGAACACACAGGGTGACAAGAAGGGGAAAACTACCATTTGTTTGAGGCAAGATGGCAGCACAAAGAGTCCTACTTCTGTTGGCAGAGTAATTGAGAGGTTTACAGGTATGGACACCAACTTTGTCAACCAGGAGACTGGGACTGGGACTGCTGAGCCTGAGAGCCTGGCAGGGCCAGCTGCCATGCTGAGCTGCAGCACCTAAGTAGTCAGCATCTTTCGCAGGAGAGAGGCTGTACTTAAGACAGTCACATCTAGAGAACCCAGCAGTGGCTAGCAGCCAAGGATACCAGTGCCCTTCCCCTCTCTCTTCTCTGAGCTATGTCATAGATTCTACTGGTTCACTGCAGGAGAGATGGCTGAGACAGGATACCATCTTAGTGGGCTGAGAGGCAGATTCAGCCATGTCTGAAGGCCTGGCTAGGGCTAGCTACCACACTGAGCAACAGCTCCTGACTGGACAGTGCCTCTCCGATCAGAAAAGCTGTTCTTAAGACAATCATACCTAGAAAATGTAGTGGCAGCTGAGTGTGGCAGTGCCCTTACCCTTTCCTTCTTTGAGCTGTGTCATAGCATCTGCAGTCACAGCCCCTGAGAGACTCCACAAGTGGGTGGCCATCTTTGTCAGTTAGGAGATGGGGCTTGCCACTCCTGAGGGCCTAACCAGTACCATCTCTTACTGGACAGCACCTCTCTCAGCAGAAAAGCAGTTCTCAAGAAAATGACATCTACAGAATGTAGCAGGGGCTGGCAGCTCAGTGTGGCAATGTCATTTCCTCCTCCCTTCACTGAACCACACCATAGCATCTGCTGACAGGCCCCCAAGAGACTTCACGAGTGGGGTGCCATCTTTGTCAGCCAGGAGATGGGGTCTCCCACTCCTGAGGGCCCGCTGCTACTAGTTGCCACTGGACAGCACCTCTTTTCACATAAAAGCAGTTTTAAAGATAATAACATCTAGAAAGCATGGTGGTAGCTGGTGGCTGAGTGTTGTGGCACAATTGTCTCCTCCCTTCTCTGAGCTACAATATAATGTCTTCTGGTGTGACTCTGGAGAGTCAGCGCAAGTAGGTCTCCATCCTTATCAGCCAGGAAGTAGGGACTGCCACCCCTGTGGACCCAGCTAGGACCAGCCCCCAAGCAGAGCAGCAGCATGATACTGGACAGCATCTCTCTCACCAGAGAAGCTGTGCTTAAGTCAACTGTACCTAGAGAATGCAGTGACAGCTGGCGGCCAAGCCCATCAGTGCCCTTACTCCTTTCTTAGAGCTACACAACAGCTCCAGTTGGTACAACATCAGAGAAGCTGAACAGCTTCTTGATGGCATGAAGACAACAATCAATATCTAACTGTTTAAAGAAGCAGACCACCACGGCTCTGGAAAACTCTCAAAATGAAGACTCAAAAAACTTCCCAGAGGAAGAAGCCTTCCTGAAATTATTAGAGGTAAAATACAAAAAAATTATGCATAGAGCCCTGCTAGAGATTAAACAAAGTACAGCAGAACAAAATGAAAAATCAAGCAAGATATATGAACTGCTAGAACATCAACAATCTGAAATTCAGCAGATCAATAACAAGATCACAAGGTTAGGTGATTCAATGCAAAGCCAAAACAGCAAGATTGAGGAAATGGAATGCAGAATTAGCAAGACTGAAGATAAAGCAGTTGACACCAGCATTTATAAGGAGAAATCAGATAAAAGAATCAAGAGAAATGAACTAAAATGCTTGTGAAACTCTATCAAGAGGAATAAATCTATGAGTAATTGGAGTTCCTGAACAGGGAAGGATAGCAGATAAGACAGAGAGAATTATTGAAGAGTTGCTAATGGAAAAATTCTCTGATATCATCAAAGAAGAGAACAGCCATTTGAAATGCTTATCAGACTCCACAAAAGGTAGATCCGAAAAGAAAGACACCAAGACATATTATAGTCAAGCTTAATAAAAGAAAACACAAGGAGAGGCTGTTAAAGGCAGCTAGGCTTAAATCAAAACTAGTGTACAAAGGGAAGCCTTGTAAGTTGTCCTCTGACTTTTTGGCAAAACCATGTTGGTAAGAAGGCAGTGGGATGGTACATACAAAGCCTTGTAGGGAAAAATTTCCAACCAAGAATTATACATCCTACAGAATGGTCTCTCAAATATGATGGTGAACAAGACATTCTCAAATAAACATAAGCATACAGACTTTGCAAAAATCGAACCAAAATTACAATGGTGAAAGAAGCTCTTTGATTAGAAAATCAATAACATCAGATGTATACTAAAGGATGCAATGAAGGACACAGAATCCAGAATCCTCTCAGGGAAGTTGCAAAGCTCAATCAAAGCTAAAATATTAAAATTAGGGAAACAGAGATCTTAACATGTAAACTATGATATTGTCACACTGTAAGAGGGATATATTACAGAACTTCCTTTCAGGAAACACTGGCTGTGTAGTGGGTAAGTGCTACATCTGCTAAACAAAAGGTTGGCAGTTCAAATCCACCAGGCACTCCTTGGAAATTCTATGGAGCAGTTCTACTCTATCCTGTAGGGTCACTATGAGTCAGCGTTGAATCAGTGGCGCTGGGGTTTGGGTTTCAGTATAGCCCTTTCAGATGAAGAGGAAGGAGCTATACAGAAGTTAAAGATTGCTTTAAACTTAGAACCTTAAGAAAGTAACAAGCGTAGTAACAAAGCAAACTAACAACACTACATATCAAAATAAGAAACATAGTACAGGAGTCTCAACAGACACAAAACTAACACAGAGAATGATGAAAAGAAAACCCATAGAGAAAAATGACCCAGAACAGAACATTACATGGAACAAAGAAAATGTCAACAACACAAAAATAAGGGAACCAAAATGACAGCACTAAATATGTATCTATGAATAATCACACTGAATGTAAATGGATTAAATGCTCCAATAAAGAGACAGGGTAATATGTTGGATCAAAATACACAATCCATGTACATGATGATTACAAGAAACATACCTTAGACTTAATGATATGAACAAACTGAAAATCAAAGGATGGAAAAATATATACCAAGCTAACAACATGCAAAGAAGAGCAGGAGTGGCAGTAATAATCTCAGATAAATTAGATTTTAAAGTAAAATCCACCATTGTGGACAAGGATAGTGTTTTAGACAGCTAGTGCTGCTCTAGTAAAAATACCACAAGTGGATGGCTTTAACAAGGAAAACATTATTCTTACACAGTCTGGTAGACTACAAGTCCAAATTCAGGATGTCCGCTCCAGGAGAAGGCTTTTCCCCTTGTTGGCTTTGGAGGAAGTTCCTTGTATTGCATCAGATTTGTTCAAGGAGCATCTTGGCACAGGAACCTCAGGTCTGAAGGACATATTCTACTCCCTGAGCTGCTTTTTTGATGATGTGAGGTTCCCAATTCTCTGCTTGTTTCCTTTTCCTTTTATCTCTTGTAGGATGAAAGAAAAAAGGTGGTGCGAGTCATACTCCAGGGAAACTCTCTTTACAGTGGAACAGGGAGGTGATCCAATGAAGAGATTTATAGTCCCATCCTAATCCTTTAACATACAGCACAGGAAAAATCACAAAATGGAGGACAAACATAAAATATCGGGAATTATGGCCCACCTACATGTATTTTGGGGGGTACACAATTCAGCCCATGAGAGATGGTCACTACTTATTACTTAAAGCTTCAATATCTAAGGAAGACATAACAAGATTAAATATCTATACACCCAATATCAGAGGATCTAAATGCATTAAACAGATGATGACATTGGAAAATGAGATAGGTCACTCCATGATAATAGTAGGTGATTTCAACACTCCACCTTCAGTAATGGACGGCTAGAGCCAGACAGATCGCCCAAAGAAGAGCTGAATAAAGATACAGAACATATCTGTAAACCAACTCAACCTAACTGACATATACAAAACTTTTTACCTCCAAATAGATAAGCACACCTTCTTTTCCAATGCACATGGAACATTCTCCAGAACAGAGCACACTTTAAGCCATAAAGCAAGTCTCAAGAAAATCCAAACCACCAGATTATCGCAAAGCATCTTCTGAGACCATAAAGCCATAAAAGTTGAAATCAGTAGCAGAAAAAACATGGGTAGAAATTCAAACTCAACACCTTGCTCAAAAATTCATAGGTTATAGAAGAAATCAAAGACACAATAAAGAAATTCCTGGAATCAAATGAGAATGAAAACACATCCTACCAGAAGCTATAGGATACAGCAAAAACAGTACTCAGAGGTTGATTTATCTCTATAAATGCATACATCTGGAATGAAGAAAGGATCCAAACTGAAGAATCAACCCTGCAACTTAAACAAATAGAAAGTGAACAACGGAAGAACCCCTAGGGAACCAGAAGAAAACAGATAATAAAAATTAGAGCAGAACTAAACAAATTAGAGAATAGAAAAATAATTGAAAGAATTAACAAAATCAAAAGTTGACTTTTTGAAAAGACCAACAAAATTGATAAATCATTGGCTAAACTCACAGAAGAAAAACAGGAGAGGAAACAAATAACCCAAATAAGAAATGAGATGGGAGATGTCATGACAGACCCAACTGAAATTTAAAGTATCATAACAGTACTATGAAAAATTGTACTCTAACAGATTTGAAAAGCTAGAAGAAATGCACAAATTTCTAGATACACATCACCTACCAAAATTATCACAAGGAAAAGTAGAACAACTTAATAAACACATCACAAAAGAAGAGATTGAAAAAGTAATAAAAAGAACTACCAACCAAAAGAAGTCCTGGTCCGGATGACTTCACTGGAGGATTCTACCAAACTTTTAGAGAAGAGTCAATTCCTATGCTACTGAAGCTATTCTGCAACATAGAAAAGGAAGGAGTATTTTAAAACTCATTCTATGAAGCCAGCATAACCCTGATACCAAAGCCAGGGAAATATCCCACAAAAAAAGAAAATCCTAAACCAACATCGCTCATGATCCTAGATGCAAAAATCTTCAACAAAGTGTTATTTTTTAATGAGATACAGAAACATCACTAACTTTGTTTGGAAAGCGAAGAAACCTCAGATAAGTAAAGCACAACTAAAGAAGAGGAACACAGCGGGAGGCCTCAAACTACTTGTCTTTGGAAACTACTACACTGCCACTGTAGCCAACACAGCCCAGTACTGGTATAAAGGCAGACATATAGACCAATGGAACAGAATATAGAACTCAGAAATATCACCATCCTTCTAAAACAACTGACATTCAAGAAAGGTCCAAAGATCATAAATTTGGGTAAAAGCAGTCTCTTTAACAAATGGTGTTGCCAAAATTGGATATCCATCTGCAAAAAATGGAAACAAGACCCATATTTCACATCTTACACAAAAACTAACTGAAAATGGATCAAAGACCTAAATATCAAATCCAAAATGTCAAAGATCATGCAAGAAAAAATAGGTTCAACAATGGAAGTTCTGATACATGGGTTAGACAGATTACGAAACAATGCATGAACAGAAGAGAAAACAGATAAACAGAAACTGCTAAGAATCAAATATGCTAATCCAAAGACTTTGTCAAGAGAGTTAAAAAGGTGCCTACAGAATGGAAAAAAATATTTGCAGCTATGTATCAGATTGATGTCTGATGTCCATAATCTACAGGATACTACAAAATATCAACAAGAATAAGGTCAATAACCCATTTAAACAATGAAGAAAGGAGATGGGCAGATACTTCATCAAAGAAGACATCCAGGAAGCCAGGGAGAAAGACATCCAGATACATGAGACAATGCTCATGATCACTAGCTATTAGAGAAATACAAATCAGAACTACAATGAGATACCACCTTATCTCAGAAAGGTTAGTAATAATCCAAAAAGCACAAAACAATGAATGCTGGAAAGGCTGGAAATTTCCAACACTGCTGGTGGGAATGCAAAATGGTATAACCTCTTTGGAAAGCAATTTGGTGCTTCCTTAAAAAGCTAGAAATAGAAATACCATATGATCCAGCAGTTCTGTTGTTTGGAATATATCCTACAGAAATAAAAGCTGTCACATGAAGAGATACATGCACATGAATGCTTATTGCAGCACTGTCCACAATGGTAAAAAGATGGAATCAGCCTAGATGCCCATCAACAGACGAATGAATAAACAAACTATGGTGCGTATATTCAGTGGAACACTGTGCGATGATAAAGAACAGTGATGACTTTAGGAAGTATCTCACAACCCGGTTTCAACTAGAAGACATTACGCTGAGTGAAATTAGTCTGCTGCTAAAGGACTAGTATTGTATGAGACCTCTTCCATAAGAACTTAAAATAGACTTATGTGCAGAAGAAAAGACTTTGATGGCTACAAGGGAGGCGAGAGAGGGAAAGTGTTGGTCATAGATTAAATAGTCAATAAGAATTTGGTTAGGTAAAAGCAGTAACAACATGCAGTAGAGAGCAGATCAGTGTAATTGGACTACACCATAAACCGAAAGGTTTTCTAAACCCAAACCAACATTTCAAAGGATAGAACAGGACCCTGGGGACCATATTGTCAGGGGACACTGAGGTCAATTGGCATAACTACACTTTTTCTAAGTGAGTTTCTGCCTCTCATATTGGTAAGCAGTGTCTGGGGTCTTAAAAGCTAGCAAGCTGCCATCTGAGGAACAGCAGTTGGTCTCAACCCACCTGGAGTAGATAATGACCAAGAACATCGAAGACATGAGGAAGAGTGAAAAGACACAGAAGGATCAATAGGAACGGGAGACTGTATCAGCACAAGACAAAAACCAGATGGTGCCCAGCCACCACTAAATGCAGCCATGACAGGGGCCACAATGTAGAGTCCCTGGTGTAGCATGAGAAAAAGAAGTGTGCGGTTCAAGAACTCTGCTAAAAGACCAGAATTGATGGTCTGATGCTTCCCTGGGAACATGCCCCTAGACTTGTTGCTGGCCCTGACCTGAAACCAGTACTGAATCAACTCCTCAGACAAGAATGGACTGGATGTGGGGAGCATGTGGCACGTGTACTTTACGGTTTTATACATTTATAGGAGGCTGGCCTAATGGTTTCTTTCTAGATGGGAGAAGAGATGGTAGAGAGGAGGCGACAGGTGTTCATTAAGAAGATACCAGAAGAGTCAAAAGAAGCAGTGTGCTGTCACAGGTTGAGGAATGCAGATGGAGTTGCAGACAGCTGGGCATGCAAAATTGATTCGGATTGCATACTTACAAGTAGTAATAATTTTAAAAAATTGCCTTTAAGTCAACTCTGAGTCAGCAACCCATAGGACAGATGGTTTCCCAGGAGCAGTTCGTGGACTCAAACCGCCAACCTTTTGGTCAGCAGCCAAGCTCTTGACCGCTATGCCACAGGGCTCCAGATTTCAAAAATACTTTAGAAAATACTTTACTACTGTCTAATTAGCAATTAGATTGGAGATTTAGTAATTTCTATGGGAAAGCTGTTTTGTTATTCAGAATAGAAAACCGCTTTTCATGCAGCTGCCCACCACACACAAACACACTTGCTTTCTGCATCACTTACTGTCTCTGGGCTGGTTTCCAGGTCTTTCCATTAGGATATGGAGTCCCTGAGTGGCACAAAAGAATTAAGCACTCAACTACTAACTTCTGAAAGGTTAGCAGTTTGAACCTACTCAGGGAGACCTTGATGAAAGGTTTGATGATTTGTTTGAAAGGTCACAGGTAGTGGCACAGCTAGGGTATTGCATCAGCCCTGGGTTCACGACACCACTGAGCAAGACGCTGGGTATAACCCTTCCTCAAACACAGTAATATGTTAATAAAAAATTAATGAGCTTGACTTATATTTTTAAGCTGAACTATAGAGTCACGGTGAGTTGCAGTTGACTGGATGGCAATTTGTTTGCGTTTGCTATTATGGTAAAATCATCCAAAAAATGTTTGGACAGTGGTACAATGTTAGTGCTTATCATAGGTGCAATTTTCCATAGATATGCCACTGACTGTACCAGGTTAAAAGAAACTGATCAGTGTCACCATGAGCCCAGGGCTGGTGTAATACCTGACATACCCTAGTTGTGACTGCAGTCACAGCCTTGAAAACCCTATGGGGCTGTTCTGCTTTACCCACATGGGGTCACAATGAGTTGAAGTGTCTTAACAGCTGCTGGTTTTATTGTTTGTTTCCATTAGTGAAAAATGGACCTCTTCCCTTAACACCACCAGACTTCCTTTACCCTGTGTCTTTTGAAACCAAAGGCTCCACTTTACAAATGACTGTAGTGGCCAACCTCCCATGACAGTTCACCCACATACTAGTCCAAGAGACTAAAATTAAACACTTGTTGTTAAATCACCAAATCAAATACAAGTAACGTCCCCAAAATAAAAATGGATCAATTATGCGATAGAGATATTGAATACCAAAAACTAAACATCAGTTTCTCAAGACAGCAGTAGTGGCAAGTGAGCCCCAAATCTGTTGACCAAAGAAGACCAACAACAAAGGTTAGTTCTCAGGTGACTCACAGTGGCCTGCCTAACCTGGTGCAGCTAGCTTTCCAGTTGTTCCGTGTGTGAAATATTTGATGCCTGAAATAGCCAATTAATGCAAACGAACTCAGACTGTCTGCATCACATGGCCAGGCTATAAGAGTCTCATTTTTTCATGATCCATAATGCTGGAGTGTCCTTGTACGTGAAATTTTGTGATTAAAGACTCAACCCTGGTAAAAAGGTGGCCCCTTTTTGAGCAAGGAAAGTGATGCTTTGGATTATTTCGTTATTCCTGAGCCTCAGCCCTGGGCTGAAAAGGGATATTCATGATTTCATACACTTGTTGACATTGTTTTGCCACATATGAGTCTGTCCTCAAATGGGATATGTAAATGCATTGATTCTTTCAACTAAATCTGGCTGCAAGGTTTAGAAGGCCAGCTAACGCAAACACTCACAACCATAAAAACTCCAAAGCAATTAAAGCTTTAATTTTTCATGATCCCTCTTTCTAAACACAAATGGCTGATAGACACCATGAAATATTAATCAAGTCAGTAATCCAGGAATGTGTATAATGCCAAATTGCTCCTGATTGCCTAAGGAGAAGCTACCCAGCAGCCATATCTAACTGTAAACACAAGCTTCTGTCAAAGTGAAGGAGTGAGACCTCACTGGTGGCCTTGCTTTTTGTAAGAAACACTCTCTAACGGACCTAAGGCTGAGCTTGACTCAAAGGCATGGCTAAAAAAAGAGAACGAAGTGCATGGGAGGACATGAGATAGAAGTACGCAGGGTGTCTAAGTGGGTGTGACCTGATGTAGCAGGTACCTTTCCAGTGCGGGTGTCACTTACCGGGATTAAATTTGAGGGCATGTGTGTTTTTACATTAGAGGGAAGTCCTGCCAGAGATTGCTGTTGTTAGCTGCCCCTGAGTCAGCTCCTGAGGATCAGGGTAGCACTATGCACAATGGAATTGAAACACTGCCTGGTCCTGTGCCATCCCCTTGATCAGTGACGGATGGGACCATTGTTATCTACAGGGTCTTCAGTGGTTGATCTTTCAGAAGTATACTACCAGGCCTTTCTTCCAAGGCACTTCTGAGTGGACTCCAACCTCCAACCTTTTGGTTAGTGGTAGAGCATGTTAACAGTTTGTACTACTTAGGGATTTCATATATATACATATAAACACATACACCTATGTATACACACACACACAGAAATTTTAAGAAAGCTTACACAATGGTTGGGGGCAGCAAATCTCACAAGCTGGAAACTCAGGAAAGGATTGATGTTGCAGTCTTGAGTCCAAAATGTGTAGGGCAGGCCAGTAGACTGGGGCTTCAGCAAGATTCGGTGTTGCAGTCTTGAGACAGGATTCCTCTCTAGAAAATCTCGGTGTTTGCTCTGAAAGCCTTCAGCTGACTGGATGAAGCTTACCTACTTTATGCGGAATGATCTGCTTTGCTTAAAGTAAATAAATAAACCTGTTGCTGCCAAGTCACCTTTGACTCATAGTGACCTCACTTGTTACAGAGAAGAACTGCTCCATAGGCTTTTCTTGGCTGTAATCTTCACAGAAGCTGATTGCCAGGCCTTTCTTCTGCAGTACCATCAACCTTCAGCTTAGTAGTCAACTGCAGGTGATTTGTGTCACCTGCAAGAGCTTTAAAGTCACATAAAGTCCACTGATCAAGAATGTTACAATTAAATACCGTCACAGCAATATCTAGATAATGTGTGACCAAACAACTGAGCACCAATAGCTTAGCCAAGCTGACAATAAAAATATCCAATCAAAATTTCCTAGGAACATTGCCCTATATCCCACTGGCCAATCATGGGCAAAGGGGAATGGACATGATGGACTGAAGTCAGGTACTGTTGGATTTCTGCTTTTTAATTTCTCCTCTGCTCCTCTTTGACGGCACTTGGCTTTTGGTTCCTCTTCTTTCTCAGCACCTACACTACCATTGCAGCCTCAGGGTGGTCTCTTGGTGATGCCGTATTCTCCGGGTTTTGTGAAAGAGCAGAGAATTGTTTCTCCACCCTTTGAGTGTCTATGGTAGTTGGGCCCCAAACAGATTACGTGTTCCCTAATGTGACAAACTTTGCTGATGTTTTCAGTAATACAAAAAAGAAGGAAACAGCACCAAAATCCTCCTTCAGGTCTGCTTCCTAAAGCCAGACCCTAGAGCAAAGCTTCTCAGTAGGGGTAATCTTATGCTCTCCAGGGGATACTTACTCTTTACCACTGGAGAAGGGTGTGTTATTGGTATATAGTGGGTAGAGTAGAGGGATGCCACTGAATACCCTAGAATGTATGCGACAGCCCCCACAACAAAAAATCACACTAGTGTGGATGATACTGGATATTATACTGTCACTGACAGCATTGTGCTTAAGGCTAGATCTTGAAATATTCTTTTTGATGACGAATGCAACACCATTCCTTTTAAAGTTGTCATCCTTGCATAGTAGACCATATGATTATCTGATTCAAAATGACCAGTACTGGTCCATTTCAACTCACTAATGCCTAGGCTATTGATGGTTATGTATTCATTTTCCTTTTTGATGATTTCCAACTTTCCTAGATTCATACTTCATACATTCCACTTTCCAATTATTAATGGATGTTTGCAGCATACATGAAAAAGCAATAGGTTATTAAAAAGACAAGAAAGAAAATAAAGACCAAACTGGATGTCAGAAGACATTCTGAAGCTTGCTCTTGAATGTCGAGTAGCTAAAGAAAAGAAAGAAATGATGAAGTAAAAAATGCTCAACAGAAGACTTCAAAGGGCGATGTGAGAAGACACAGTCAAGTATTACAATGACATGTGCAAAGAGCCGGAGACAGAAAACCGAAAAGAACGAACACACTTTGCACTTTTCAAGCTGAAAGAACTCAAGAAAGAATTAAGTCTTGAGTTGTAACAGCGAAGGATTCTACAGGGAAAATACTAAACTCTGGAAGCATCGAAAGAAGATGGAAGGAATACAGAGTCATTATACCAAACAGAATTGGTTGGCATTCAACCATTTTAAGAGGTAGCATATGACCATGAACTGATGGTACTGAAGGAAAAAATCGAACAAAGCTGCACTGAAGGTGCTGAGAAAAAGAAGGCTCCAGGAGTTGATATAATATCAGCTGACATGTTTCAACAAACAGATGCAGCCCTGGATGTGCTTACTCATCTCTGCCAAGAAATTTGGAGGACAGCTACCTGGCCAACCAGCTGGAAGAGACCTATATTTATGCCTATTCCCCAAAAAGGTGATCCAACTGAATGCAGAAATTATCAAACAAGATCATTAATATGACATGCAAGTAAAATTTTGCTAAAGATCCTTCAAAAGTGGTTGTGACAGTATATTGACAGACAACTGCCAGAAATTCAAGCCAGATTCAGAAGAGGATGTGGAACCATGAATATTGCTGCTGATGTCAGATGAATCTTAAAGTAGAGAATACCAGAAATGTCTTATCTGTGTTTTATTGACTATGCAATGGCATTCAATTGTGTGGATAGTAACAAATTATGGATAACATTGTAGAGAATAGGAACTCCCGAACACTTAATTGTGCTCGTGACAAATCTGTACATAGATCAAGAGGCAGTCGTGTGAACAGAACAAGGGAACACTGCATGGTTTAAAGTCAAGAAAGATGTGCATTGGGGTTATCCTCCTTCTCCATACCTTTTCAATCTGTACGCCAAGGAAATAATCCAAGAAGCTAGGTTATATGAAGAAGAACAAGGCAGCAGGATTGAAGGAAGACTCATTAACAACACGTGTTACACAAATGACACAACCTTGGTTGCTGAAAGTACAGAGGATTTGAAACACTTACTGATGAAGATCAAAGACTACGGCTTTCAGTAGGGATTGCGTCTCAACATCAAGGAAACAAAAGTCCTCACAAGCAAGTTCATGATAATGGAGAAAAGATTGAGATTTTCAAGGATTTCATTTTACTTGGTTCTACAATCAATGCCCATGGAAGCAGCAGTTAAGAAATCAAAAGACACATTGCATCGGGAAAATCTGCTGTAAAAGACCTCTTTAAAGTGTTGAAAAGTAAATATGTAACCTAGACTAAGGAGCACCTGACTGAAGCTGTGGAATTTTCCATTGTATCATATGATTGCATAAGCTGGACAATGAATCAGGAAAACAGAAGAAGAATGAATGCCTTTGAACTGTGGTATTGGGGAAGAATACTGGACTGCCAAAAGAACAAACAGATCTGTTCTGGAAAAAGTATAACCAGAGTGCTCCTTGAGGGTAAGAATTGTGAAACTGCTTCTTACATAGTTCAGACATGTTGTCAGGAGAAAATTAACCCCTGGAGAAGGACATCATGTTTGGTAAAGTAGAGGTCCAGTGAAAAAGAGGAAGACCTTCAACAAGGTGGATTGACACGGTGGTTACAACAAGCGACTTAAATGTAAACACCATTGTGGGCATGGCTCAGGAATGAAACACTCAGGCAGTGCTTCATTGTGTTGTGCATAGTGTCACAATGAATCAAAACCAACTCCACTGCGCCTAACAACAACACCAAATATCAGTGCTGCTGAGATTGAGACATACTGTCCTAGAGAGTGGAACCTAGTCTGTGAGCCAGCTACCTCTCCTCTCTTTCTTAATTCCTGCCTGTTCTTGCTTCAGAAATAACAGCAGTAAAAACAAGTTGGCTTTGAGTCAACTTCGACTCACAGTGACCCTGTAGGACAGAGTAGAACTGCACTATAGGGTTTCCAAGGAGCACCTAGTGGATTCAAACTGCCACCCTTTTAATTAGCAGCCATGCATTTAACCGCCTCACCACCAGGCATCCGTTCTTGCCTCAGTCCCTTATCAATGAAAAGAATATCCAGGTTCTTCACTTCAATCCAAGGACACCAACTTGCCACCAAATGAAGACCACAAAGAATAATTTATGAATTCAATAAACCCAATCTCTTCTGAGTTTATTTTTACCTTTCAGAAAATTGCATCAACCACTGGATGACTTTTGGACGTAATTACTAAGTGTTGCAGAGTCAGTCTTTCCAATTGCCATTGCATCAGAGGCAGTCGCCATCTGAGAAATGCGGCAGATTCATTTGATTTCTGTTGATGAACTTTGGATATAGTGAAAGGCAACGTAGAAACATTGTACAACCAAGTCTTCTGGGAGCACATCTGAGTGTCCCTGACCGTACTCATTTTACTTACATGAGGTCAAAGGCTAGCTTGAAATTACCTTCTCTTTAGAATTGAAACTTATTTTCCCTTCTTACGTTATATTTTCTCCTTCGTATCCTATTCTTATATAAAAAGACAGAAAGAGATCAACAAGGGCGGAAAGAGAAAGAAATCAAGTGTATAATTAGCAGGATTCTCAGTGCAGTTCTGGGAGGCACTTCTGAATTTTTTCCTGTGGTAACTTTTTGGAAACTGAAGGCATTAAGGTAAAGGTTTGGGTGCTACTTCAAAGAGATCTCCACCCCCGTGCATTGTCCTAAACTGAGTAGAATTCTCTCTCTTACCAACTGTCTGGGAAGGTGGTTAGGACTCAGTGGTGTCCAGGACCCAACTCTTTCTATCGTGTTGCTCCTCTGTGCTCAACTAATAGTGTTTACCTCGTTGCTAAGTATGGCTGCCCCTCACCATCATTGCACCCACCTTCCTCCTGCAGAAGGGGCAAAGGGTAATGTAGAGCACTCCTCTCACCTTTAAAGGACTTGACTTGTGACTGGCAGTCACTATTTATGTCCTAATCCAATCAATTGATCCCAACCCACCTGGAGCAGAGGTGAATGCAAAACATCAAAGAGATAAGGAAAATATGAGCCCCAGAGGCAGAAAGGGCCACATAATCCAGGGACAACATCAGCATGAGGCCAGAAGAACTATATGGTGCCTGGTCACCACCCATGACTACCCTGACAAGGAGAGCAATGTAAAGTCCCTGACATAGTGGGAGAAAAATGGGTGTGCTGAACCAGAACCGTCTTAAAAAGACCAGATCTGATGATCTGATGGACTGGAGCGTCCCCTGAAGACATGGCCCCAGACTCCCTGTTAGCCCAAAGCTGAAACCATTTCTGAAGCCAACTCTCCAGCCCAAGATTGGATCATACCACAAGACATAAAATGTTACTGGTGAAGAGTGTGCTCTAGAGCTTAAGTATACACTTGAGGCTAACTGAGCAGCTGCTGTCTGGAGGTGAGAAGAGAGAGCAGAGGGACAGGAGCTGGTTGAAAGGACATGGAAAGTACAGGGTGGAGAGGAAGAGCATGCTGTCACAGGGTGGGGAGAGCAGCTGGAGTTACACAGCAGTGCGTAGACAAGTTTTTTATGACAAATTGACTTGGATTCTAAACTTGCACTTAAAACACAATAAAATAGTTTAAAAAAAGAGAGAGAGATTACAGCCCAGGAAATCCTACGAGGCGCTTCTACTCCGTTTCATAGGATCTCTATGAATTGGAATCAACTCAGCATCAGCGGGGTTGGCTTTAGTGGTTATCTTTTATATTTGGGGCCCTGAACAGGAGGTTGCTGTAGAAGATCAGTAAGATCCAGTGCTCCGTTCCCCTCGAAGAGCTTACAGGCTAAAGGACTGGAAAGACAGGAGAACAAATAGATTTTAAGTTCAGAACAGTCAACATAATACAGACTTGCTGTGTTGAGGGGATTCTGATATAACATCTACCAGGAAAAAAAAAAGAAGACATCTGGCAGAGGTGGTAATATTGGATTCTGGGTTTTAAAGCATGAATAAGAGTCCTTCCTAGCAGCACATGAAAAGTTACAGAAGCACAGAGGAGCCAGGTTTGTGTTGTATGCCTACAAGTTGCTGAATGAATGAAAGAGTAAACAAAAGAATTAATATATTCAATGCTTGATAAATCTAAGGGGAGAGATCACCTCAAAATCATTAGTGTAAGCAGATTTCCCTTCAGCTACACAACCACTCTTTGTCATCTTCTCAGTTCCCCAGGAGATTCTAGCATCTCCTCTAGGGCACTGTCATCTCTAGGTGAGAGCACCTGTTACCAAAGGCCAGTTAACTAAGAAGCAAGGTACCGTAGTCTTCTTTGCATTTGTTTATCAATCTGCAGTACACAGTTTCACATGGGTTTCACCATATGTTTGATCTGCTACCCTCAGATGTGAGGGGCAGGACTAAAGATGGAAAACAAACACTGTTGACCCAGAAGAATGTTCTATTCTCTTATATCACACAACCAAATCCGGCCAATCTGTGATCAGTCTGCAGTGTTACCTGGTGGAGTTAGACAAGTGTCAGGATAGCTTACTTCCTCCAGTTAAAACCAAGAAGACAAGGTTAGTTTGTCCTACCTCAAAATTATACTGATACTTAAAAGTCAGATATCCCTCAGGACAAAATATAAACATAACCTCCCTTGACTCGGGTCAAAGAGCCAGCCCCTCTTTGCATGTCCTCAACATCAGGCTCAAGACTCCCAGGCTAATAAGAACAGCCAGGTAGAGCCAAGGAGCAGAGGCATGCGGGCTCCAACCCTCAGGCCCCCACACTCGTACCTCCCTCTCAGCCAAGCACTATTAAAGACTTAGATAAAAATTTGATTAGGTAGCTGAGGTCTTTGCTTTAATGGCAATAATGAGAATCAAGAAAACAGACCCTCATTTCCCAGTAAGAGAGGGTTGTACGAATAAGAAGGGAGAAAAAACAAGTGTTCTGGATTGCTTTAGTCACTTTCTACATCTTTCTCCGGAAAATAGTCCTGTGTAATTCCACCCTGCAAACCCTCAAGGTCTTGTGATGCTCTCTGACTAGTGTCGTATCAAAACGGCTTCCTCCAAAGTTCTTTGGGAATTCAAACATGATAACAAGACATTTCAAAACAAAAACTTCCTTTTATAGCTGATGCGAGGGGCAAGTCCTAAGCTGGGAGTGGCCTTCGTTGCACTGTGTCTGTGTACCCCAGGTATGTAGGATGGGGACAACTCCATGCCTGGTACAGCAGTTTCAGGTTCTGTGTAATCCCCTGGGAGATGCTTGCCAAATATTTGTTGCCAAGAATTGGAAAGAATCTTACTTTGTTTCTGAGAATCTGCCCAGCTTTGAGGAATGAATTTCATTAAGGAAATGGGGACGAAGGGAAACACTATATGTTGAATTACCATGCTTGGCCTTGTACTGCTCATTTAAATAGTCACACCTACACACACAATCCTTGATAATAAACCAAACAACAGCAACAACAAAAAACAAAAAAGCCAAACCCACTGCCCTCAAGTCAATTCCAACTCAATAGCAACACCTTACAGGACAGAATAGAGCTGCCCCATAGAGTTTCCAAGCAGTACCTGATGGATTCAAACTGCTGGTCTTTGGGTTAGCAGATGTAGCACCCAACCACTACGCCGCTAGGGTTTCTAGGCAGTAGGCATTATTGCTGGGGAGAGGGTGGCCCAAAACAGAGACAGAGACATACCCGTCCAAGGGTCCAATGAAGTTTATTAGAAAAGAAAGAGAGTGGGGTCTGAGCCGAGAGTGACTCAGCTCACCTCTCCCTAGTAGGGCAAGTTTTTTATAGTTTTAATGTTTCAGTGAGGTAATGTGGGGTGAAAGGGCTTATGCTTTGATAAAGAAAGAAAGAGAAGGGGGGAAACAAGAACTTCTGGTTAGGGGATTTAGGCTCCGAGTAAGGGAGAAGTATTGACAAGAAGGGGAAGGGCTAAAGTTTATAGTCAAGACTTTGATAAGGGGAAGGCTTTCAATTAGGAGGGTGGGGGAAGACAGGCAGAAAGTTATTTACTATTTTATGGTTATACCAGGTGGGGCCTACCACGCTGTTTTAGGTCATGCCTGTGTGGCATGCATACCAGGCTGTTTTCAGCTAATGGCAAGGTCTGATCGTTGCATAAGACAACCTCTCTGAATTTCAGGGACAGAATTCCCTCAGACCTCCCTCAATTTCAGGAACAGAGTTCCCTCAGTGACTTCCCTGAATTTCAAGGACAGAGTTCCCACAGCTATAAACTGAATTGTTCCCCTACCCCCCAATAAATGTTGGAATCCTAAGCATAGATTCACCATAAGTTAGAAATGACTTGACAGCAACTAAAAATAACACATCTGTGGATAAAAGATCCCTTAAATACCAACCAAACCCATTGCTAAGGAGCTGATTCTGACTCATGGCCACCCTATAGGACAGAATAGAACTGCTCCCTAGGGTTTCTAAGGAGCTGGTGGATTCAAATTTCCAGGCTTCTGTTTAGCAGCCAAAAACTTAACCACTGAGCCATGAGGCCTCCAAAAAGTCCTCCAATAATTCATTGCCATAGAGTTGATTCTGACTCATAGCACCCTATGGGACAGAGTAGAACTGCCCCTTAGACTTTTCAAGGAGTGCCTGGTAGATTTGAACTGCCAACCTTTTTGGTTACAGCTGTAACTTTCAACCACTATACCACCCAGGTTTCCATAAAGTGTCTAGCTGACACAAATAGGTTGCACTGGGCTACTACCATAAACGTTAGTGGTTTTCACCCATCTGCTGGTACTTTAGGAGAAAAGTCCTGTGGATCTGCTTCCATTAAATATACAGCATAGCTAAGACAATCCACAGAGCACTTCTACCCTGTAACGCATGGGATTGTCTTGATCCAGAATGGACTAAATGACAACTAATGTCAACACACCTGTGGATGTAACTCATTTGGGAACAGATTTTCTTTGTTATGTTGATATGATCACATCAATGTCGGGTGTGTCTTAAACTAATCACTTCTAAATTATAAAGAGCAGAATAGAGACAGAATCAAGCACAAAGGGGTGTCACGGATTTGGCCAGGTCATGATTCCTGGTATTGTATGACGTTTCTCTGTGTTGTAAATCCTGCCTCTATGATGTTAATGAGAGAGGATGAGCCACAGTTGTGTTCATTGGGCAGGACTCTATGTTTAAGACTGTATTACACCTTAAGCAATCTCTTGGGGTAGAAAAGAAAGGGAAGAAAGCAGAGTTGGGGATCTCACACCACCAAGAAGTCCACAATCAATACCCATGGAAACAAAGTTCAAGGAATCAAACACGCTAAGCGAGTCTGCTGCCAAAAAACCTTTTTTAAGTGTTGAAAAGCAAAGATGTCACTGTGAGGACTAAGATGTACTTGACCCAAGCCATGACATTGTCATTCACCTCATAGGCATGTGAAAGCTAGAAGAAGAATTGATTTCTTTGAATTATGATGCTAGTGAGGAATATTGACTGCCAAAAGAGCTAACAAATTTGTCTTAGAAGACATACAGCCAGAGTACTCTTTGAAAACAAAGGTAGCAAGATTTAGTCTCACGTACTTTGGACATGCTATCAAAAGGGACTGGTCCCTGGAGAAGGACATCATGATTGATAAAGTAGAAGGTCAGTGAAAAAGAAGCTCCTTGACCATGTGGGTTGACACAGTGGCTTAACAACGGACTTAAACATCATTACAATTGTCAGGGTGGCACAGAACCAGGAACTGTTTCTTTTTGTTGTACATAGGGGTTCTGTGAGTTAGAATCCACTTGATGATACCGAACAACAACATTATTTGGCTAAAAAGTGGCCTCCAGGAGTGTCTACACTTTCTAGGGCAAGAGTATCAGAGGCTCCTCCAGTCTATTTCAGATCGGTAAATCTGGTCTTTTTTTTTTAATTTAACTTTTGTTAAATTAAGTTTTACCCATTCTACCCAGGAAATTCTGTTGTGATCCAGGTCAGAGTGGTCAATAGCTGCCTAGTTCCTCTGGTTAGTGGAGGCTGTGGTTCATGTGGCTACTAGTCCTTTGAACTAATTGCTTACTTAAGTCCCAGTAGGCAAATATCAAATTGCTTACTTAACTCTTTCCAGGCAGGAAGAGGCCAATAGCTGCTTCTTAGATAGTCACCCAAAGCTTTCAAGACCCCAGATGGTTTCACCAGGCTAGGATGTAGAATGTTATCTTTACAAACTGTGTTTTCCAACTGACCTAGTTATTCCCTGAGATTACGGTCTTTAACCTTCAAGTCCAGTAGTTTAGTCCTGATGCCTGAGTAGTTTCTGTAACTCTGCCCCCATGTGCTCTCTCTCTCCACCATATACATGCAGCATTTATATATGTAGAAATATCCACAACCATATCTATATACATACATGGGTATATTCCCGTATGACCCCACTCACCTACTTAACATACTTATTAACCTAGTATGTACTTTGAGATTATTATTACTGTTATTGTAGGATTGTAGGTGCTATAGCATTTATCACAACCAAACCAAACCTACTACCACTGAGGCAGTTCCTACTCATAGCAACCCTACAGACAGAGGAGAACTGACCCATAGAGTTTCCAAGAAGTGCCTGGCAGATTTGAACTGCTGGCATTTCTGTTAGCAGCTGTATGGCTAAGGCACTGGAGTTTCTGAACATTTACCATAAAAACAAAAAACAAAAAACTACTGTTGAGTTGACTCTGACTCACAGCAACCCTATAGAACAGGGTAGAACAGCTCCACAGAGTTTCTGAATGCCTAGTGGATTCAAACTGTCCACTTTTCGGGTAGCAGCTATAGCGCTTAACCACTATACCACCAAAGCTTCCGTAGTTGCCCTTTATTCTTGTGTACCTCTCACTGTCTTCCTTCACCTTGGTCAGGCTGTGCTGACTTCTCCCGTGTTGTGCGTTGCCTTGCCCTTAACCAGAATTAATACACAGTGGTTAAGTACTATGACTGCTAACCAAAAAATCAGCAGTTTAAATCTTACAGGTGCTCCTTGGAAACCTTATGGGGTGGTTCTGCTTTGTCCTATAGGGTTGTTATGAGTCAGAATTGACTCAAGAGCTGTGGGTTATCCAGTTAGTAATTCTTCCTCCCTCCTATTTCCTTCCCTGGTAAACATCAAAGGTGGCTTCTTTCTATGTATAAATCTATTGTTAACTTTTATTCTGGTGGTCTCTTATAATGTTTGTTGTCTTTTTGTGATTTATTTCACTCAGCACAAGATCTTCTAGATTCACCTGTTTGTGAGGTGTTTTGAAATTCATCATTGTTCTTGATAACTGTATAGTATTCTGTCATATGCATGTACCACAGTTTGTTTATGAGCTGATAGGTATTTAGGTTGTTTCTGTTTTTTGCTATTGTAAATAGTGGCACAACAAACATCTGTGTGCACATGTCTATTCTTGTTATGGCTCTTATTTATCTTGGATATCTACCTAGGAGTAGTATTGCTGGATCATATGATAATGCCATTTCTAGCTTTCTAAGGAGTCTCATAATGTTTTCCACAGGGCTGTACCATTTTTACAGTCCCAGCAGGGCATAAGAGTTCCAGTCTCCCATAACCTCCCCAGCATTTGTTGTGTTCTGTTTTTTTGACCAGTGCCATTCTTGTTGGTGTCAGATGGCATCTCATTGTACTTCTGATTTGCGTTTCTCTAATGACTAATGACTGCAAGCATTTCTTCACGTGTTTGTTAGCTACCTGAATGACATTTGAGGTGAAGTGTCTGTTATATCTTTTGTGTATTTTTTAATTTGGTTGTTTGTCTTTTTGTTGTTGAGGTGTTGAGATTTTACTAGCCTTACTATGAAGCTGGGGCCAGATACAAAGTTCCCAAGTTGGAAGAGCAGCATCCAAAGCAGCTGCCTGCAGAGCATGGTAGATTGTCATTAGACTCCTTGATGAGTGTCCTGGAGTAAAAGACTATGTACAAGAGCCAATGTGATATAGTAAAAGGGGTGAGACTTTTAGAGTCAGGCACCTCTAGCTTCAAGCCCTGACTTCAAGCTGTGAGGTACTGGGAAAACTGACATAGGAAAGCTTAGCTTCTTTATTTCCATAACAGACATGCCAAGCCCTGCTTCAAGGTGTTCTTGTAAAGAATAAGGACCACTCATATTCAGTAACTAGTCCATAAATCTTTCTGCACACAGGATTCCTCCTCTCCCCTACTCCCTCTTGCCTGATGACAAGGCCTAGAAGTCTCTCAGAAACCTGGAACCCAAGGCTTCCATGAATGGCCCATCCAGTCTTAGAATAATGTAGTGCCAACCATAGTGGAAGTCACTATGTCTGAAGGTTATTTCTCCCCATCCCACATAGTCTGCAAGGCCAGTGTCTGTGTTTCAGATGCTTGATTGTTGTGAACCCACTAGAGCAAACTACCAAACATTGGAGATTCTCTCACATTGAGGAATACCATTAACAACCTGGTTCCTAATGTACATTTTCACTCAGTTATGTTAAATAAAAAACAAAAACAAACAAAAAAAAACCTGGTTCCAGCATTTCTGATGTCCGGAGTAGACATCCAGGATATGTTCTTGAAAACAGAACATAATACATGGTGTGAAACAATGTGAAGCAAAACAAAACAAAATGTTGGTTGGGTTTCGCAGCAGCAGCACAGGTTCAGCAAAGCCCTTTGAAGGGTCTGCCATTGGGATCCAGCTCTCTTTCCTTGGAATATATTGATCCTTTCTTTTCTAGATCGATTTTTATGACACAGTAGCATTTCTATTTTTGTAGGAGCATAGCTCAGCATTTAAATTTTTCATGATACTACTAATATTGCAGTAAGATTTTTGATGTTGTCATTTTTTTTTTACAAATTCTTCAGCATGAGACCTCATAGACTGCAGAGGAGCATTTATTACTGTCAACCAAGGGCAGAAAATAAAGCATAGAAGGGCTGGATGAATGATTCTTACATTCATAACACTGGGAAACTCAGTTTCCTTATGGAGGTACCTTTGTTTCTGGCCTAACCTATTTTGTTCTGACCTGAAAAGGACCAGAAGCTGTATCTCTTCACCCATCTTGCTGTCCCCTCATCACTCACTTCTCTGAACCAAACTCTCTTTGTCTCTTTTTGAATTGTACTTTAGGTGACAATTTACAGCTCAAGTTAATCATTTACTAAAAAATTTATACACATATTGTTTTGTGACATTGTTTTGTAAAGGAATGAACAACACATAATACTAGGGAATCTGACACTAATGGATGAAAGCAAAAGCAAAGAAGTTTCCTAGACATGCCCAAACATTTTTCGGTACAGAACAGCTGGGACTAGGGCCTGGGGACCATAGTTTCAGGCAATATCTGGGTGAATTGGCATAAAGTAGTTCATAAAGAAAACATTTTACATTCCATGTTGGTGAATAACATCTGAGGTCCTAAAGCTTGCAAGTGGCCATCTAAGATACATCTATTGGTCCCATCCTACTTGGAGCAAAGAATGAAGTAAATCAAAGATACAAGGAAATTATTAGCCTAAAAGACTAAAACACCAAAGGAAACAGTGTCCACCAGCCTGAGACCAAAAGAACCAGATGGTACTTGGCTACAGCCAACAACTGCCCAGTCCAAGCTCTTAATGAAGCCAGGCAAATCCTGCCTTCTCTTCTTATTCTTTCCCAGCACGGTCTCCCACAGCTGCCTCTGAGTCAGCAAGGTATGAATCAGCAATAACAGTGACTGGAGCTTCCAGGCTACGATAGTTAACCACTATGCCACCATGATTTCCCTGTAACACTTTACAAACCCACTGCCAATGAGTCGATTCCAACTCATAGCAACCCTATAGGACAGAGTAGAACTGCTCCATAGAGCTTCCAAGGACTGCCTGGTAGTTTTGAACTGCTGACCTTTTGGCCAGCAGACATAGCAATTAATCACTAAGCCATCAGGGTTTTCTGTTACTTAGTCTACCACAGAGGGAAAGGAAAACTGGAGACTAAAGACTAATTTTACTTATAGACTTGGATTATTGAAAAGAGGCCATAGAAAAGGGTGCATTGGAACAGTGTGGTCCTGTGGAGGCCCCACACTGCCATGGGCCATGGTGTCTGCTGCCTGTCTGTCCCGATCCCAGAGGCTGGGCAGGGTGTTCAGGAGTTTATCTGTCCTGAGCGCTGTGCTCCTCGGTGACTTGAGCTGCTACAGATCAATCTGGCCAGAGCACGGCTAAGTGTATCCTGCCCACCACTGCTCATACCAGCACACAGCCTGCTCTACTATCCTTGCCAAATTATCCTTGGTCACATCAGCAAGAATATATAAGAAGACAGAAATACAAGGACTGACAATTAAGTTCACAAACTCATTCTAGAAGAAATACTACGTACCTCATTGCTGAACATCACTGTGGTCAACTGCAAAGTGCTTCCCTTGGGAAGCTAGGCACTGGGGCCAGTACCTAGGACACACTTCAAAGCAATTTTGGAATTCTTTTTCTGGAATGGCCATCAGAGCTGTCATCACATTACCCTAGTGTCCTGAATGTCATCTTTATCTTCGAGTAAAGAAAAAAATCATTAGGGTTCAGATTGAATAGGGAGGGTGTTCCAATACAGTTATTGTTTAACTGGCTAAATGCTCTCTCACAGACAACTATACAATTAAAATTACAAAATTGCCACTGTGCTACTGTGCCCAGTGGCCCATTCCAGACAGTTTCAAAATTGCTTTGATGGGTGGACTAGGCACTGGTGTCAGCATATAGCTTCCCAAAGGGCATACTTCAGAGGTGACCATAGTGATGATATTCAGCAGAGAAGTATGTAGCACTTAGAACAATTAGCTTCACAGACTTGTCAGTCTTGTATGTAGGTCCTTGAACCCACCTATAAACGGTATCACCCAACTCCTATGTTCTTCTCTGTACTCTGTCTCTATGTGAACCTGCTGTGGCCAGCTGGCTGCTCTCATTGGAAACGCTCATCTTCTCCAGTGGTTTAGTAGTTCTGGTGCTGACCCGGAAGCCTGGCCATCCATTATTCTGCAAAATAACCATGCTTATCTCTAGAAAGTGTTAAATTATTACCTTATTGCATCTATTGTTTCCCTCCTTTCTTAGTTATCCAGTGCTGCGCTTAACAGAAATATCATGAGTGGGTAGTTTTAACAAATAGAATTTTTTTTTAGGAGGCTAGAAGTCTGAATTCAGGATGCCATCTCTAGGGAAAGTCTAGAGGTCCTTGTCTCTTTTGAGCTTGTACTCCTGGGAGATCCTCTCCCCCATGCCTAATCTCTTTTCATGTCCTGTAAGAAACTAACTCAAGACACACCCTACACTAATCCTGCTTCATTAACAGAATGAAAAGTCATCCCCAAATGGAATTATAACCACAGGTGTAGAGGTTAGGATTTATAACACGTAGCTGGGACCATAATTCAATCTATGACACTTCCCTTCTGCTACCACACTAAAACCAAACTCTTTGATATCGAGTTTGATATCAGTTCCGACTCATAGCGATGGTATAGGTGATGGCAGAACTGCTCCATACTGTTTGTAAGGATCACTTGGTGAATTCACACTGTTGACCTTTCTGAATAGCAACCAAGCTCTTAACCACTATGTCACCAGGGTCTCCATAACCTCTTTATCTACATGAAAACAGAGTGTATGAATGGCTTGGTGGTCAGGGCCACACAACAACCCGAGGGCTCCATCAGCCCCACATACTCTGTTTTCTTAGGTGCAGGATTTCTGGGGTTGTAGCCAGCTCAGGCCCCCTAATATGTCTTCACTCTCCCCCTTCATGCCTATCTAGTGAACTAATCCCTTTAGAGTTGGGCTAGGCTGATCAGTGGACATGGAGATGAAAGCACAGTCCTTGCTACCCAAGGGCTCAGAAGAGGGGAAAGACATACAGACCCAATAGAGGCTAGTGGGTGATGAGCTCTGTATTGGGGGGGATAAACACAGGAGCTATAGGAACAGAGCCAGGTCTCTCCTTTTCCCGAGGAAATTTAGGGGCAAATTGATGACAACAGAAATTTTTAGGGAGGAATTTTAAATACTCGTTAGTAATTATCATCCATATTAATTATTAGTCGGTCACCAGAATATCAAGATGATTTGATGGTTATTCCCCCCATGGTAATATGGTTAGTTTTAATGGAAATATGTTTCTGCCTACACCATATTCTCAAAGTCAACATCCTAACCAAGTTAAAGAAATGCATAACAGCATTCATCTGGGCAAACCAATGGGTAAAAATACCATCAGTGCCATATACCAATAATGAAAGACAATAACCAAAGCTGTTCGGGGGTCAAGTCCAAGTTCTTAATGATGTGTAAGTTGCTAAGGACCACTGAAGCTCAGAGAAATTATGCCCATTATTGGTACAAATAAATATTTCAATATGGAATTCATAATCAGTCCTCATTCTCTGAGTCAGTCATACCTAGGACCACCTGTCATGGATTGAATTGTATCCCCCCAAAACGTGTATCAACTTGGCTAGGCCATGATTCCCAGTATTGTGTGGTTCTCCTCCACTTTGTGATCAGTCTGTCTCCTGTGCTGTAAATCCCTGGTGGTGCAGTGATGAAATGCTATGACTGCTAACCAAAATATCGTCAGTTCAAATCTGCCAGGCAGTCCTTGGAAACTCTATGGGGCAGTTCTACTCTGTCCCTAGGATCGCTGTGAGAGGGAATGGACTTGACAGAAATGGGTTTAGGCAGGCTTGAGATAGTTATGTTAATGAGCCAGGACACAATCCGCAAGATTAGGTTGTGTTTTGAGTCAATCTTTTTAGAGACATAAAAGAGAGAACTGGGCAGAGGGGGAAGTGACCTCACACCACCAAGGAAAAAGCACCATGTCCTGTGGAAAAGGAGTCCCTGCAGCTATAAGCTCATAAAACAAAGGAAGATTGATAGAGAAGGATCTTCCCCCAGAGCTGACAAAGATTTCATCTAAACTGACGTCCTGAATTTGGACTTCCAGCCTCCCAAATGATGAGAGAATAAATTTGTCTTTGTTAAAGCCATCCACTTCTATTTCTGTTATAGCAGCACTGTATAACCAAGACACCACCCCTGAATGGTATAACCAGGACACTACCCATAACCAAGATACCACCAAGTGTATAAGCAAGACACAACCCACGGCTAGGGTGGATCAGTGGAGAGCTAGAGAAAAGCAAATGGGCCTTTCTGGAGGAATTCACAGTCATGAAGTGGAGAGAAAGCCCACACTGAGAGAAGATTTCTGCGGCACTGGTGTGTCAGCACCACCAGGCTCTCATTGCTTCTCCCAGCACAGCTAGAAGCTTCTGGTCTCATCAGTGTTCCTCCCCAGATCCTGCCACCTCAATCCATCCTTCAAGCAGCCACCAGAGAGCCCTACCCAGACTAGTACTTCGTAGACTGTCATGGATTGAATTGTGTTCCTCAAAAAATATGTGTAGAAATTTGGCTGGGCCATGATTCCCAGTATTGTGTATGCCATAAACCCCGCCTCTGTGATGTTAATGAGGGAGGATACGTGGCTGTTAAATTGGTGGAGCAGGACTTAATGCACAGGATTATTTTGTGCCTTGAGGCAATGTCTTGAGACATAAAAGAGAGAATCTAACAGAGAGATTTGGGACCCTGGTGTCCTGAAGAAACCAGCACTGGGAGAAGAGCATGTCTTTCAGACTTGAGGTTCCTTCACCAAGATGCTCACTGACCAAAGAATGATGCAACACAAGGACCTCCTTCCAGAGCCGACAAAGAGAGAAAGCCTTCCCCTGGGGCAGACACCCTGAATTCAAACTTTTAGCTCAGTAGACTATGACAAAATAAAATTTCTCTTTTTAAAGCTATCCACTTGTGGTATTTCTGTTAAAGCAGTACTAGTTGACTAAAAACAGTCTCAAAACAAAAACCAAACCCAGTGCCACAGAGTCAATTCTGACTCATAGTGACCCTATAGAATGCAGTGGAACTGCCCCATAGAGTTTCAAAGGAGTGCCTGGTGGATTTGAACTGCCGACCTTTTGGTAAGCAGATGTAGCACTTAACCACTAGTTATCAGGGTTTCCAAAATACAGACCTTACGTACATGCAAAGCACCTGGGGATCAAGTTAAATTTCAGATTCAGATTCAGCAGGTCGGGAGTGGAATCTAAGACCTCATTTCTAACAACCCCAGGATGTGGCCAGTTGAAGAGCAAGGACCCACCACCCGGCTGAAACATCAACAGTGTGGACTCTGGATGGCTTACGTTTGATTCCGGCTTAGTAGCAGCATGACCTTTGGAAAGTCCCTCGTCATCTTTCTGCCTGTTCCCTCCTCTGTGTGCCATGGTGAAGACTACATGTCTCAATAGTGAAACATGCTCAGGCCTGTATGTGGTACAGGGTGTGGCGAGAGTCAGCGGTATGACTGTTACTTTCTCTGCTGCAACTCTTCAGCGTGCCTATCATGGGCAAGATAACATCTAAACCCAGAAGCTGCCTCTCGCCCTGCCCTGCCATGTTCCAGCCATACTGAACTATTGTATGTAGTTCAATAAAGGAGCCAAGCTTTTGACTTAAATCTCCCACCTTTGATTTTGCCCTGGTCTAAAATATTCTTTTCTCCCAGATTAGCCTGGCAAAGTCATCCTTATTCCAGTCCCCATCACCCTAGAGCAATATCCAGGGAAACTCTGCTTACAGGTCTGAAGTAGCCCTTTGAACAGGAGCTCCAGGAGGACAGAAAGCGTCTTCACCCTTTTGTACTACTTTTATGACACAGTGCCTGACACACAGTAGGTTGTAATAAATGATGATTGAATAAATGAATGAGACAACAAATACTTTTTCTCCTGTTTCTTCAACTTCTACCAAACTCTACTCTATGGACAGAAGTTAAACTACTATTTTTGAACCTTGACTGCCCATCAAAATCCCCTATAGAGCTTTTAAGGACAAAAATGCCTGGACCTCACCTCCAGACCTACTGAAGTAGTATTTCCAGAGGTGTATCTTGGAAACTCTATGGGGCAGTTCTACTGAGTCTTACAGGGTCACTATGAGTCAGCTTATAAATTGGTTTATCTTTAGTGTATTGTTTTTATTTATTTTTCTTTAGCAACAGCATTCGTTTACTTATTTGTTAGATCAGTATGGACTTGTGGATTCTTATTTTATTCAATGGTTTATAATTCATTAAAGCCAAAAAGCCCACTATTTATTTTGGTGCTCAGATTGTCCCAGATTTAGCCCTCAGGTTGAGTCCTGTATCCTTCTGACATGTGCCTCGCACTCTGGGTACAATGTTTTCATCAGTCTTTGAATAATTGCTTTCTTGTTCAACAAGATGTTCCAGTTTCCTTGGTGGTGAGTTTGTTTTTCTAAAAAGCACACAATGAGATTCTGATGCACATCTGGGTTTGAAAACCATCATGCCAGCTAAACCCATTGTTGTCCAGCCTGACCCAAAGCAACCTTATAGGATAGAGCAGAACTGCCTATAGAGTTTCCAAGGAGCAGCTGGTGGATTTGAACTGCCCACTTTTGGGTTAGCAGGAGTAGCTCCTAACCATTGTACTACCAGGGCCAAGTAAATAGGCTCACATCACCAATGCAGGTAGATCTGGAGGAGAACAACCAATAGCAAAGGAAGAGAAGATTCTCAGACACAATTTGAACAATGATAGCTGAATTTTTCCCAAGACTTCAGTAAGCAACCCTAAGGATAGCTGGCTCACCGAGTGCAGTTGGTGGCCTACAAAGACAAGGATGACACAGGGAGGCTGCCTGGCAGTTTTCAGGCATCACCTGCCCAGCCAGTAACAGGTGGCAAACACCTGGAAGCACCCAAGGCAACGACTGAGGGAAACAGGGAGGAGGCGACAGAGCAGGAATTTCAAGAGTACAGAGTACTTCCCAAGAGGTTAAGACAGGTCACGTCAACTCCCTGTCTATACTGGCAATAAATAAGGACAAGTTCTGAGTCCTGCCCCTAAGGAAGCAGCCTCAGGAAATTTCCCAGGAAGGTAGTGGGTTTTCTAAGAGGTCAGACATTCATTACAAGGGCCTCACTGTAAATGGCACTTGTCTTCCAAAGACCTCAGAGCCCTTTCTCACACGACTGATAGGCTTTCAAATAATTTCCAATGTGAAGACAGCTATACAATCTGCATGAGCGATGAAAGAAAAAAAAAAGATTTGTAACTTTTTGTTATTATCTTTGTAACTGTTCCGTAAATGTCAAATTACTCCAGAATTAAAGGTTTGCTTTTTTTTTTTAAAGACTCAGTATTTACAATGCTGTGATAGACAGCTGTAATGCCCCTGCCCCACGAAAAGCCCTCTGAATTATAATGCCCAGAACCTGTGAATGTTACCTTATATGGCAAAAAGGATTTTGCAGATGTAACTAAATTAAGGATCTTGAGGTGGAGAGAGGATTGTGGACTGCCCAGGTGGGCCCAATTTAATCACAAGAGGTGGGAGGGTCTGAGAAGTTAAGACAGAACCACAAAACAGAGGCCAGAGAGGGAGAGAGACATTGATGTGAAGATGCTACACTGCTACCTTGAAGACGGAGGAAGTGGCAATCGGCACGGAACGCAGGCAGCCTCTGGGAATTGAAACAGGCAAGTAAACAGATTCTCTCCGGGATCCTTCCGAAGGAACACAGCCCTGCCTACTGTAAGACCCATTCTGCACTTCTGCCCTCCAGAAGTGTAAGATAAAGTGTGTTGTTAAAAAGCCGCTTAAAAGCCGCTGTTGTTGTTAGGTGCCACCGAGTCAGATCCAACTCACAGTGGCCTTATTTGTATAACAGGCAAAGTGCTGCCTGGCCCAGCGCCAGCCTCACAACTGTTGCCCATTTGAGCTCGCTGTCTTAGTTAATCTGGTGCTGCTATCATAGAAATACCACCAGTGGACGGCTTTAACAAACAGATTTATTCTGATAGTCTAGAAGGCTGGTAGTCCAAGTTCAGGAAGCCAGTTCTAGGGGAAGTCTTTCTTGCTCTGTTGGCTCTGGGGGAAGATCCTTGTCATCAGTCTTTCTTTGGCCTAGGAGCTTCTCAGCTCAGGGACTCCAAGTCCAAAGGAAACACTCTGCTTTGGGCACTTTTTTTGTGGTAGTACAAAGTCCTGCCTGTGTCTGTTTGATTCTCTGGCTTTTATCTAAAAAAAGACTGACTCTATATGAACCCTAATCCTGCCTCATTACCATCGCAGAGGTTAGGGTTTACAGCACATGAGAGAATCACACCTGATCACTAAGCGGTGGCCAACGACACAATACTGCAATCATGGCCTAGCCAAGTTGACACACATTTTGGGAAGACACAATTCAAAACATGAAATCCATTGTTGTAGTCACCACGAAATCCAAATTTGTGCCACTTTGTTACAGCAGCAGTAAGAAACTAACACAAGGATTAATTTTGAAATTCTTGGTTTTTATTTTTATATTATTATCTATTAACCAATCTGTTCCTAATCAATTGTTGTTATTGCTCTGCATTCATAAGGCTCAACAGTTTGATGTTTCCTATTCAACAGGAGCCTCTGGCTCTTCTCAATATCCCTGAAATTTTTTATCAACGTCTACTACTAGCGTTTTTGCCAGTGCATACACAGATAGGCATTCAGTTGTACTGGTGCTATAAATGTTCACAAATTCATACTCTCAGGTGTTTCCACAGAAGTAGTACGTTTTTCTCCCCAGCCCCCAACAAACCACCTTGCTGGGCTGTCAGTGATGTTTCTGGAAATGAAATCACTGGCTGATCTGGAAAGTGACTCATAGTTTAAAATACACTCTCCCTTTCCCCTGTGCCCACGCAGAAGCTGCAGCGACAGTGGTATGCTTGGTGTACCTGGCACCCTCTTGGCTCAGGGGGAATACCCAGATACAGTCAGCAGGCAAGCACTCAGTGTTAGTGTTATTTGCATGCTGCTGTGGTCCCGATGACTTAATTTCCTGCTTATCCGTTAGAGGCCCAGAGAACTCCCTGCCCAAGGGAGGAGTTAGCTCTCAAGTTAGGCACATCTGTACACAGAGCGATCGCGACTGAATTATGCTCCAGTGGCCAATCCCACACTACAGAATCATTAACTTTAGTGTGACTGTACCAAGGACGAATGAATATAGAGTGTGTCTCCCATCTTCCACTTCCCTCCCCACCACAAGGATGGCTGGTGAGGCCTTAACCAGATGCAGGAATAGGCAATGCCTTGGCCCGTTCCTGTTGGCAGCATCTTCGTTCCTCTTCTATTGATCTTCTGTGTCCACACACTTCCTTGCTGCTCTTCAGTCTATCCTGGAATGGTCGCCCCTTCCACTGGGGCCCAGATCCAGTAGCCATGGCAACTGCTCACAAGTCTTTTCTAGGCCCTGTGTATAGAAGCCCCGGCTCTCCCAGTTGCTATATGTAACCTTGAAGGCTGTGCAGATGCTGAGAGTGGTCTCTGCAAGGTCACCTGCCTAGGACACTGAGATGGCCCCATGCCCTACCTTGTTTTGCCACCCAACTTGCCTGTCTTTCTGACTTGTGCTGCTGTGTCTCTGGGAAGAGTTTTCCTGTCTTTAGATTTGTGCTAGTAAAAGAAAGACTTCTATGCTGAGTATAAACCAAAAAAGGCCCTTTAGAGAAGAAATGATCAGTTCTGTTCTACTGCTTAAATTTTCACATAAAGCCTGTCCCAGTTGTAGCAAAATGAGATGTTACTGTCTGTTACAAGCCTAGACCTAAGGTGGCTATGCAAAGAGACTATAAAGTTTCTACTCACTACCCATCCGTTAGTGTGTATACAGAGCAATCCTGACTGAATTACACTCCAGTGGCCAATCCCACACCGCAGAATCATTAACGTCAGTGTGAAATGTACCAAGGACAAATGAATACAGAGCGTGTCTCCCAACTTCTACTTCCCACCCACCACACTGGTAGTTGGTGATGCCTTAACCAGACACAGCTATAGGCAATGCCTCAGCCCCTTCCTGTGGTGGCTTGTGTGTGGCTGTGATGCTGGAAGCTATGCCACTCTTATTCTGGTATTTCAAATGCCTGCAGGGTCACTCATGCTAATACCATCACACCATGTCCAGCACCATGGGTGATAGCATACCACACCTGACTCAAGGTTTCTTTAATGCCTCTTTACCACCTCTGGGAAACCCTGGTGGCATATAGTGGCTAAGTGCTACAGCTGCTAACCAAACAGTCAGCAGTTGAATCTGCCAGGCACTCCCAGGAAACACTGTGGGGCAGTTCTACTCTTTCCTATAGGGTGACTATAAGTCAGAATCTACCTGATAACAGTGGGAGGGGTCATTACTTCTGAGCCACCCCCAGAAAGCTCTATGAAGTGTGCTGGCACAGGGCTGGGCAGAATCAGGCTCAGCTGGACCAGAAAAACTCCTTCACTTGAGAGAAAATGAATATTGCCAAGAGGCAGAGGATTTGTCTCTGTCCTTCAACCCTAAACCACTCTTTTTTACATCCACTCTTTCCTTAATGTTCCAGTTAGCATTTTGGGTAACTGTGGGTAGCTGAAAGACCCCTGAAATGCCCATCAGCCTTCAAGAGCCAGCCAAAGGAGCCAACCCCAGGAAAGGCACCATCAGAGCCCCTCCCAAGCCATATGTGTGCCAATGGCCGGCTTTCAAGCGGGCAGGAGGACAGAGAAGCGACACCCTTCAGTAGAGATGTTGGAACCCACACAACGTCTAACTTGAATCTCTGCCTTATGCCTAACTCACTTATCTGCTACTGTCCCCTGCTATACCCTGTCCCACTCAGATCTATCAGATCACTAAAGGTAAGACCTAGAGGACATGGGATCTCCAGTACACCTCAGTCAGCTTTAACTTGGACCCTAAATCTTGGAGGAAACTGAAGGCTCCTGATTTAGCTAACCACATCAAGACCTGATGCCAGACAGAGGGAGCCTCACTGCACCCCTCTAGGGCAGTGTTGGTCACACGGAAGAATCATCTGGAGAATTTGACGGAACATAGCAAGGCCAAGTCTTTCCCCACCACACATTACCCCACATCTTCCCAAGGCTGATTAAGTCTGAGTCCGTGGGAACAAACAGTAGGCACCACTATTTTTAAAACATTCCCCAGATAATTTTAAAAAGTAGCCAGTACTGAGAGGCATGGGTCTAGCAGCTTGGTCTTGGGGAAAGGTGGGAGACGTCTGCTATAGCAAAAGCACTGTAGAAAAGGACTTGGGGCAAGGCTCCTCTCCCCTCACCCTCTGCTTTGCACCCCCTGCCACGTGCCTTCACCTGAGTCCCCTGGCTAGTGGATCAGCCTGCTCATTTCCCTTCCTCTTTTGGTTTGAGCTGTGGCTCCTCAGCTTGGTCACACATCCTACAGCTCACATCCCACTACCCTACTATCCCCAACCCAGCCTGGATTCCCAGATTCCTGTGTCACAAGCAGACTGGACTACCACTCTGGAATATCTACCTATTCACCAAGGAGGAAAACATGGGAGATTATGGCAGGATATTTTCCCTCTAAACCTTAAAGTCTTGATAAGCCTGCAAAGCCTAGAAAATAGGAAAAGAGCAAGAAATGTTTGACAAATGAGAGGACGAATGGAGATTCAAAAGCCTTGTTTTACTAATTTATTTCAATGTGATCCTCTACTGAGATTCTTATCAAAGCTTCTGTTAAGTGGCTAAAATGACTGATGTGCTTCTCAGAGATGTGTAGCCACGAAGAAAGAAGAAAGGAGGCAGGGGCTGGCAGCACACAGAGTTGATAGGATGAGCTGCAGTCCTTTCTGCATTAAAAATCACAAGTTAAAAAATACAGCCTATTGAAGGAGCAGGGAGTTAGATGAGGATTCTTTCTAGGCCCTAGCCCTTGTTCTGGATGAGGGTTTCTCAGTCCTTATTATGTTAATGAATAAAACAAAAGTCCTAAGTGAGTAAATGAAAGGAGGCCAGACGTGGACCAGAGACAAGGGTGTGTTGTGAATGAAGGAGAGTGATTAACCCCTAACGCAATTCTGAGTCCCTGAGCTCCAGGATATAAATACAGGAGCACATTGTGGTAGGTCTGTCTGCAGAGGCTGTAGCAGGGCCTTTGTGAGGAAAAGAGAGAGGAGCTGTAAAACTCTCCCCCATTCAATGGCACCATGGCAACTGGAAGGGAAACTAACAGGAAATTTAAGAAAAGCAACATTTTTCAAGCTGGCTGAGTCTAGGGAGAGGCTTCAACCTGGGAAGCTGAAAGTCGTCTGTTCCCAGAAGCTTGTATAACAATGTTCACAGCAGCTCTTTTTACAGCAGCCGAAAGTTAGAAACAAGTGTCCATCAACAGATGAATGGATACACGAAGTGTGGTACATACACGCAATGGACTATTACTCAGCCGTAAAGAGAAATGGAAGTCCTGAGACGCCACAACACGGACAAACGTGAAAAGCGTGCTGAGTGAAGTGAGTCACGAATGGAGAAGTGGTGTGTGATCCCACTTATGTGAAATATTTAGAAAAGGCAAGTGCAACAGAGACAGAAAGGACATTGCAGGTTACCAGAAATGGGGAAGGAGGGAAATGGGGTTACTGTTTAAGGAAAACTGAGCTTTTGTTTGGAGGAAGAATGAAAAAGTTTTGGGAATGAATAGTGAGGCTTATGGTTGCACCACATTCTGAATGAGATGAATGCCATCGAGATGTATACTTGAAAAATGATTAAAACAGCAAACTCTGTGTGGGGGGTGGGTGTGTGTGGGTGGGTGTGTTAAATATACAATTTAAAAATCTCAGCATTCTCATTACTCTTGGGGCTGCAGAATGGTCTAGGCAGAATATCTACAGATGCCGTCTTAATTTCTCCTCAAAACACCAACCGGAGCCAGGTTTTACAGGGCCCAAATTATACACAATTTGGGGGCCTTTTAGGAAAGGTAATACAAGTTTACCAGTACTAAATTAGGTACTAAAACAGGCACAAATTTAGAAATGAGGTTCAGCCAATGCTTTAGCTTTATTAGCTTCAAGGTAAATTTGACTATGGGTATAGCCAAGTGCCGTCGAGTCGGATCCGACTCAGTCGCCATGAGACTATGGGTATAGATAGATATTATCCCATTTTAAAGATCATGAAATTGAAGCTCAGATGGGTAAAATGATTAACTCTAGGTCAAACAGCAAGCAGTAGGGAAAGGGAGTTGGTGGACCACTCCTCTATAAGGACTTTTGATAGAATTTGTACCTTTAAATGAGTCACACCAACTAGATAACCCATGTTTATCAAGACCATATTTTGTACCAGTACCTTAGGAAGATAGTAGTAATGGAGATAAATATAGGTCCCTCACACCTCGAAAGGCAAGTAGAGTTGTTAATATTACTCTCACTCTGGCCATAAGAGCATTGGTACAGGAAAGAAAGTAGTGAAGTAAGATAAATGTATTTTAAGGGCTAGTTCTGAAGTCCTTAGCAAAGGAGTCAGATCTTGATAAATGTTTGAAAGTTTATTAAGCCTCAGGGCTTGAATCAGAAGACTAAACAGAGAGGATTGAACTACTTTACAATAAAATTAGTATATTAGTGGGGGCCTAGAATGGCAAAGAAGAGAAAAGAGAAGAGGAATGACAGAGAGAGAAGACCTTTAAGTGAGACTTAAATAAGAAACACAGTAGGTAGCATGAATTGGCCTCAACCCACCTGGAGCAGAGAAGAATGAAAAGTATCAAAGATGCAAGGAAAATAGGAGCCTAAGAGACAGAAAGGGCCACATAATCCAGAGATGACATCAGCATAAAACCAGCATAACTAGGTGGTGACCAGACATCATCACCAACTTCCCTGACAGGGAATACAACCTTGAGTCTCTGGCATAATGGGAGAAAAATGGGTTGCAGAACTAGAACTCTATTAAAAAGGCCAGAATTGATGGTCCGACAGACTGGAGGGTCTCTGGAAGACATGGTCCCCAGACTCTCTCTTAACCCAGAACCGAAACCATGCCTGAAACCAGCTCTTCAGACAAAGATTGGACTGGACTGTAAGACATAAAATGACGCTGGTCGAGAATGTATTTCTTAGCTGAACTAGATACGTGAAGCTAACTGGGCAGCTCCTGTCCAGAGACGAGATGAGAGGGTGGAGGGGGACAGAAGCTGGTTGAATGGACACAAAATACAGTGTGGGAGGGAGGAGCATGCTGTTACAGGATGGGGGAGCAGCTAGACTTACACAGCAGTGTGTGTAAGTTTTAGTATGACAAATTGATTTGGATTGTAAACTTTCACTTAAAGCATAATATAATGTTTAAAGAAAGAAACTCAGTAGACTGTCCTATACTCAGTTTTGTACTAAGCATTTTTATCATGTAAATCCCCTGTTTATCTCCAAGGTTTACATAAAGCTTGAACACACGGAAAGGCTGTCAGCTGATGTATATGTGTGGTATATGTATGCGTGCACATGCATACATAAGAGGCTGGGCTGAGTTCCGTGTCTGTGTTGTTGTTGTTTGCTGCCTTCCAGCTGGTCCCTGACTCATGGCAAACCCAAGCACAATGGAAGAGGTCTACCTGGCCCTGCCCTATCCCCAAGATTAGCTGTAGATCTGACCACTGAGATTCAGATGGTTTCCACTGGCTGATTTTCAAAGTAGATCGTCAGGCCTTTCTTCTTAGTCTGTCTTATTCTGGAAGCTCTGATGAAACCTATCCAGCATTATAACAACCCAGAAGCCTCCAACTGTCGATAGGTGGCCAGATGAAAGGCGGCTGGGTATGAGGAACATTGGTTGGGAACTCAACCCAAGTGTCTGTATGGAAGGAAAGAATTCTACCACTGAATCCCCATTACCCGTATGTCTACTTTAGTGTTACCTGAGACTTTTAAAAACCTAATCAGAGTGGTGAAAGACAATACTGAATAAAAATCCCCTGCTGCTGAATCGATTCTGACTCAGCAACCCTACAGAGCAGAGTAAAACTGCTCCATAGAGATTCCAAGAAGTGCCTGGTGGATCCAAACTGCTCATGTTTTGGTTAACAGATGTAGCACTTAACCACTATCCCACCAGGGTTTCCACAGAGGAAAGTACCAAAAAAAAAAAAAAGAAAGAAAAAACCGAACCCACTGGTATTGAGTCGATTCTGACTCACAGCGACCCTGTAGACAGAGTAGAACTGCCTCACAGATTCCAAGGAGCACCTGGCAGATTCAAACTGCTGACTTTTTGTTAAAAGCTGTAGCACTTAACCACTATGCCAGCAGCGTTTCCAGAAGAAGGTACAGTAGAGCAGAAAATTTAATGTCTGGGATTTTTCCAAAATTTCAAGGAAAGTGCTGGAGAGGGAGAGGTTTTGAGATAATCTCTCCTAGACTCTGAAGGGCAGATAAGTCCCATCTGCTATGTGATATAAAGGGAGGTAACACTGAGCACCAAGTCCCCAGGGCTGTGCCACATATATTTTCTTATTTACTCTTCCCTACAACCCTAGAAGTGAGGTATTTTTATCCTTACTTTATAGCTAAAGAGATCAGGGTTCAGTCAAGCAGGTTAAACAACTCACCAAGAGCAAGTAACTATTAAGAAAAGGGATTTATCTGATGTCACCATCAATTGTAGTCAGGTTGACACCAACTCATGGTGACACTTTGTGTGTCAGAGTAGAACTGTGCTCCATAGGGTTTTCTATGGCTGATTTTTTGGAAGCAGATAGCCAGGCCTTTCTTTAATGACTCCTGTGGGTGGACTCAAACCTCCAATATTTTGGTTAGCATGCAAGTTGGTTAACTGTTGATACCGCCCAGGGACTGCATCTGTTGTTATAGACCAATCTCTTCTGTTTCTCCCACAAAACCAAAAAAACCCAATGCCATTGAGTCAGGTCTGACCCATAGCGACCATAGAGGTCAGGGTAGAACTGCCACATAGAGTTTCCAAGAGCACATGGGGGATTTGAACTGCCACTCTTGGTTAGCAGACATAGTACTTTTAACCCACTACACCACAAGGCTCCCAAAGCCTGGTTTTTGTATTCCTTCACTGGGACCAGGCTTCGTTGTGAGGCTGGACAGGCTCCATGCCTCTGCAACCCTGATCTGTCCCCTACATGCTCCTCTTCACTTCCTCTTATCCCTTTTCACTTATGGGTTTCTCACAGAAGCTCCACGGAAAATTACTGACCCATCCCTGGCTCTCACCTCTTAAGTGGGGAAATCACTCCTTCCCGCTGTCCAGATTGCTCCTAAACTGTTAACCAGATTTTTAAGTGTGACCTCATGCTTTAAGCCACAGTGCTAGAAGCAAATACATACTGACTTTTAAAATTTTTTTTGGTCTCTTCATGGAAATGGAGAGAAAAACATTTTAATGGAACTGTTTAACTAGGTGAGGTCTTTAAAAACTTGGCAGCAGTGGAAGTACTGGATCATGCCAAGTAGTCCTAATATGTTGGCTATCTAACAGCCAGGAAGAAGCAGCTACTTGGTGTTTTTTTTTTTTTATCTTGGGAAAGTGTTAAATAGCTGTCAAGCCACATCTCTGGGTGATAGCAAGCATCCTATTATCACCTAAAATGAAGTCTGGTCCCTGAGATCTGTCAGTCCTCAGAGACTCAAGGAGAACTCTGTGTGCTGGTACAGCCAGGCTGCCAGTGGCCATTGTTCAATGTGCCCTATGTGCTAGTCACTACGTTATGCATGTTACGTGCCTAATCTTGTCCTGTCTGTACGGTAGGGGAGGTACTATTGCTTTGTCACTGTACAGAATTGATGCCTTGGTTCAGCAGCTTATAGGTATGTCTTAGTGGTTTAGAAGTGCTATAACAGAAATACCACAAGTGGATGGTTTTTAACACAGAGAAATCTGTCTCACAGAAAAGTAGGCTAAAAGTCCAAATTTAGGGCATCAGCTTCAGAGGAAAGCTTTCCTCGTTGGCTCTGGAGGAGGTCCTTGTTTTTAGTCTTCCTCAGGCCTGTGAACTTCTGAAGAGCAGAGGCCCCAAGCCCAAAGGACTCACTCTGCTCCTGGTACTCATTTCATGGTAGGATGAGGTCCTCCATCACCCTCTCCACCTTGCTTCTTTCTTTTATGTCCCAGAAGATTGCCTCAAGACATGATCCAAGTTTATAGGTTGAGTCCCACCTCACTAACACAACTGCCATCCATCCTCTCTCATTAGCCTTGTAAAGACAGGATTTACAATGTATAAGAAAAAGTCACACAATAGCAATGGCCTAGCAAAGCTGATGCACATTTTTTGGAGGGACACAATTTAATCCATAGCAAGATGTCTGTAGCACTCTATAAGGTTGTTCACAATCCCAATTCAATTTTTCTTCTTCTAGACATAAAGTGGGATTGCATTGCTCTGCAATAACATCTGTCACTTCCGAATAGAAACAATTTCCTCATCCATAAATGGGGAAAAATAGTGCCTATCCATAACCGTGAAACGTTTGTGACGTGGTGATTACATGCCACAGCTGCTAAATAAAAGATTGGCAGTTCAAGTCTGCCAGTACTCCTTGGAAACTCTGTGAGGAAGTTCTACTCTGTCCTATGGGGTTGCTATGAGTTGGAATCAACTCCACAGTAGTAGATTTTTTTTAAAATCCCACAACTCATTGCTACTGAGTCAATCCCATAGGCAGTGGTCCAGTGATACATATATGTATATATAAACCAAAAACAAAACCCACTGCTGTCGATTTGACTTTGACTCATAGTGACAGAATAGGAGAGAGTAGAACCGTTCCATAGAGTTCCCAAGGAGCACCTGGCAGATTTGAACTGCCAAGCTTTTGGTTAGCAGATGTAGCACTTAACCACTACACCACCAGGTTTTCCAGTGATATATATACAGTATATGTAAAACCAAACCTGCGGCTGTCAAGTTGATTCAGATTTGTAGTGACCCTATGCAACAAAGTAGAACTGTCCCATAGGGTTTCCAAGGCATGGCTGGTGGATTCAGACTGTCAATATTTTGTTAAACAACAGAGCTCTTAATGGCTTCACCATCAGGGCTCCCTGTAGTGATATATATAGTGTCTTAATACACAGTAAGTGCCTAATAAATTATTGGCTGCTATTATTTTAATGTAGCAGTTATCTGATGCCACTCCTCAGTAATCAGTAGTTTCCCATTGCTTATGAAGTGTTAATAATTACTTACATGGAATAATTTCAGCCAGGCATTCCAAGTTCTGACACTTCTATCATGACTCAAAACAACTGTAGACATATGGTCACCTAGGACCTTAACTCGTGGATTGTTCAGGGGAGGATGGGAAGGTGAAGACAGGAGCCAAGCCCTGGGCCAACAGGTGATGCTGCATGTAAGTGGACCTCAGCAATGCCCATCAGGCAGCACCTGCCTCAGCCGGTGGCTAACGTGGCCAGAAGACCCAATCCAGCAAGAAGAAAACAGCTACAAGAGGCCAAGCAGAAGGCAATCTGGACAATTAGTATTGGTCATTGCGCCTGTTGCTAAAAGTGAAGATCTTTAATGTGTATGCCAAGCCAAGTGCCATCAAGTGCTTTAGATAAAAAAACATATTTTGGAGTTCCTGTTCTGGGCCAGATGGAGTAAGAACACTCCACCATGCCTCTTCCACTGCCTGCAGTTACAAACCCTGGACAAATGCACGGACAATGAAAAGTCAGCTCAGGAGTACCACCAAACCTGGATTTACCATTTTTCCTGCCTCTAGTATCATTTCTGGAAACCCTGGTGGCATAGTAGTTAAGTGTTACAGCTGTTAACCTGAAGGTTGGCAGTTCAAATCTACCAGGTATTCTTTGGATACTGTGTGGGGCAGTTCTACTCTGTCCTATAAGGTTGCCATGACTCAGAATTGACTTGATGGTACTGGGTTTGGGTTATAGGGACAGATGAGCAGATAATCAGGAAGCCGGAGACACTGAGCCCCCAAATTTCATTAAACCACTCTTCCAACAGAATCAACCCTTTCACGCCCACCTGAAGAGATTACTCCATGTTTGTCTGCTAAGCCACCCTCCAAAGGATAACCATTAGCACCTCATCTCCCATATGATGAAATTAATCCAGCAGTGTCTGAAGAGTCTTTCTCCAGCGCATCCCTTGGGCAAGCTTCTGAGTCCTTTCCTGGGTATTGCCTGAGGCAGAAGCCTTATAAGACATTGTTGAATGTTCTCAGAGCACATCCCCACTACCCATTTCTCCTGCTAAACTTAAGTCCCAGCAAGCCCCAGAAGGTAAAGTACCAAGTGTGACCCAGGAGGAAATATGTCACACTTCAAAAGTGTGGATTTTCTAATATGTATAAACAGAACCTTGAGACTGTGTGGGAATGGCTACTAAGCGTATAAGATAATGGTGCAAAGAGCATTGAGTTGAATCAGCATGAGTGTTTTGATACACACCTACTAAGCAACAATTCTTCATTTGATGTTTCAGCTCAAGAGGTTAGGAAAGGATCCAGTAGTATTCGATTGGTTCAGGGAGGCATGGATAATGCAGTGACCAGTGACTTGCACTAAATCAGCATTCAGAGCTATGGCTGCTAACCCAAAAGCCAGAAGCTGGAATCCACCAGCAGCTCTTTGGAAACCCTATGGGGCAGTTCTACTCTGACCTAAAGGGTCTCTACAAGTTAGAATAGACTGGATGGCAATGTGTACACTAAATTAAGTTGAAGTGCCAGCCCTGTCTTGGTATAGTACAGAAGAAGGAATCCAAAGGCTTAGGGAAACTGGCATGTTAGAGTGGATTTGTCAGGTTAGACCCACAAACTCACACAAGGAGTACCCAGAGGACATACATTTTACCACAATGGTGAGGAACAGATTCGTGGAGACCCAGTATCTTTGAAGACTGCTGTTCTTGCTATTTTATGCAAGTCAGATTTGACTGTGGGAACTGTCCTAACTGAATTAAGACATCTAACTACAATGGGTGTGATTGGACCCCATAGTGATAGAAGCCAAATGGCAGCACTCAATCAACAGGGACATGCCTCTGGATCAACAGACAAAGAAGAGAGTTACTGTATTGGCTGCTGTGTTTGACCCTGATAACCAAGAAGACATTGGATTGTTATTACATAACAGAAGTAAAGAAGACTGTCTGAAGTACAAGAGATCCTTTAGGATATCTCTTAGTACTCCCACAGCCTGTGATAAAAGTCAATGAAAAGCTACAGCAAGTGAATTCTGATATGATTTCTAAAGGACCAAACCCTTCAAGTATGAAGATTTTGGTTACCCTACCAGACAAAGGACCATGACCAGCTGAGGTGCTTGCTGAAGATAAAGGAAATATTGAATGAGCAGTGGAAGAAGATAATTCTAAATACCAGCTACAACTAGGTGACCAGTTGAAGAAACAAGAACTGTAATTGTTGTATTTCTTCCTTGTATGTATACATCAATATTTTTTTTATCATTTATAGAATATGTTAACAGGGCTAGCACATTTTTGGTTGTATATGTGTCAGTTGTATCATGGTAGGTGCAAGTATCACTTTGTAATTGTTTTTATTTAGAGATTGTGCATAGTTTAAGGAGAGATGTACAGTTGCCACACTGACAAGGGGTGGATTGTGGTGGTTAAGGTTGTCAATTTGTCTGGGCCGTGATTCTCAGTGGTTTGGTATTATGATGTACTTTGGCTGCTGTGTAATAACATAATCACCTCCACAATGAGATCTGATATAATGTAATCACATTTGTAATGATTTCTCCCATGAGTTACCAATCAGTTTAAAGGGAATTACCTTGGGAGAGTGACCAGCTCACTCTGGATCCTACATCTGACTCATCATCTGACCTCCTGTTCTTGGGACTTGAGCTAGCAGCTTACCTGCCAATCTTGGATTTGTCTCACTCTGCAGCCTGAGAGCCAGCAGCCTGTCATCTTACCCACCAATGTTGGGATTCGTCAGGCTTCACAAACTGTGAACCGAGGCATGCCATTTGACCTGCCGATCTTGGGTGTGTCAGCCCTACAGCTACATGAATCTAAAAAAGCCTCCAGCCTAACCCACGGACTTGTGACTTTCCAACCTTTACAACCGTGTAAGCCATTTCCTTGATATAAATACCTGTTTATCTATGTACAGACTTCACTGGTTTGGCTTCTCTAGAGAACCCAGCCTAAGACACAAGTGCATCACCATCAAGTTGATTCCAATTTATAGCTGTCCTACAAGACAGAGCAGAACTGTAACAGGGTTCCCAAGATTGAATATCTTTATGGAAGCAGGATGCTACTTCTTTCTCCAGTGGAGCAGTGGCTGGGTTCAAACTGCTGACCTTTTTGGTTACCAGCTGAGAGCTTTTAACCACTGTATCACTGGAGTTTGCTTATTGTATGCCAAACCAAAACTATTGCCACTGAGTCAGTTCTGACTTATAGAAACCCCACAGGACAGAGTAGAACTGCCCCAGAGATTTTCAAAGGAGCAGCTGATGGATTTGAACAGCCAGCCTTTTTCTTAGCAGCCAAGATCTTAACCACCAGACCACTAGGGCTCACTCATGGTGCAGAGAAGGGAAATGAGCTGTAAGGAAGTTAAATAATTTGCATCAGGTCCTCCTACTAATAACTGATAGAGCTGTTGGTACAAAAAGCCTTGAATTGCATGGTGTTTCCTATTTGTTTCTGTTTAACAACACTTTGGGCCATGCTCATCTATACAGGGCTTATCTGTGCAATGAGGGCAATAATAGTACCTACCTCATGTGGTTACAAAAACTTTGCAAAATAGTATCTATTCAATGGCATTACAGCAGAAGAGCTCCATACATGTTGGCTACTCCAATTACTGTTAGTTTCAGAGACCTAGACTTGGATTTGGTTTAAGCTTCAAAAAAGTGTCCTGAGAAGGTGTGAATTCCTCTCTCCCCAACCCACTGGCTTCCTGCAGCCTTCCCATGTGTCCAGGAGCTGGAGATTTCATGAACTTGTAAGTCCATTCTCCTCTACTGGCATTCCAGCAGTGCAGCCTCTTCACTGAAGGAAAACGATCCTTTAAAAACAAATAAACACCAGTCTCCCAATGGATTGTGTCGACAGGATCAGAAAAACCTGGGTTTGAAGGCTGGTGTTACAAGTATTTGCTGTGTGATTGCGGGCAAGAGGCTTAATCTTTCTGAGCCTCGTTTTTCTAACCTATGAAACATAAATAATTACCCACAATATTCAGGGTTGATTTGAGATCAACAACATATCTTTCATTAGGGTAGTTATTTTTGTAATTATTAGGTCCTGTAATTCAGAATTTAAGCAAAGACATGTCCTGGGAAATTGAATTAAAGAAGTCATTTAAGTCAGCAGGATGGGCATCCCAGAAGTGAACATAATTGGTGGGAAAGTAACCCTCTCCCCACCGTTAAGTAAGACACTGAAACTTCCAGCCATAGAGTGAATAGGGGTCAGAGCAGAAAGGATTCTGAAGTACCCAGTGGTCTGACCATCTCACTTTCAGGTGGGGAGATGGATAGCAGTAATTTGCTCCAGGCCACGGAGCCCACAGATAAGTCATTTGGGTCTCCCGAGCTTTGAGAACACATAAATGGCCCAGAAACAGTTACTGTGAGTAAAGGAGACCAATAGTCACCTCCAGTATGGAAGGGCAGAGTGGGGGCAAGTGGGCAAGGGAGGCCTGAGCACTGATGGTTAAAAGACAAAAATCAAAATAAATGCTTACACAAGATCTTCCCTCCTGAGCAATCAGTTTCTTGTGTTGTTTGACAGTTTATTATTGCTTTGTGTTTGTGATATACTCTGGGCAGGGATCCTTTGTCAGGTGTGTATGTGTCCATACCTGTTCTTAGGTTTGTGATTAGTCCTGGTAGGGCAATGTTTGAATATTAACTGCTAACCAAAAGGTCAGTGCTTCAAACCCACCAGTAGTTCCACTGGAGAAGAGATCTGGCAATCTGCTTATGTAAAGATTACAGGCTAGAAACCTCTATAGGGCAGTTTTACACTCTTTCTCTGTATGTACATACATACATATATATAGAGAGAGACACATACATGTTGTGATATATATGTCATATCTACATAGATATATATATATGTTGTGGTAGAGTAGATTCTGACTTGCAGAGACCCTAGAGAACAGAGTGGAGCTGCCCCTTAGAGTTTCCAAGGAGTGCCTGGTAGATTTAAACTGCCGACCTTTTGGTTAGCAGCCATAGTTCTTAAATGACTATGCCACCAAGGTTTGTGTGTATATGTGTATACACACACACATATATGTATGTTTACATACATACGTATATATAATATTTTCTTCTAGTTTGAGGCTTCTGTTTTCATTTTCTTAAGAGTGCTTTGTGACAAGCAGAAGTTCTAAATATTTTTTAAGAACTTTACCAATGTTGGAGTCCCAGTTACCAACTTTTTTGTTATGAATAATGCCCTTTTATGCTACCTAAGAAACTTTATCTACTCCCAGGTAGTGAATATATTCTATATTTTCTTTAGGAGCTTTATAGCTGTAGCTTTTACACTAAGATCTGTCATGCATCTCAACTTAATTTTTATGTGTACAGTCTGAAGTAGGAATCAAGTTTATTTTCCTATACAGCTAGCTAGTTGCTCAAGCACTGTTTGTTAAAACCCTTCCCTTCCCCCTTTTAATAACTGACTGCATATATGAGCCCTTTCCAACTCTCTAGTCTTTTCCATTGATCCGTTTGTCTCTCCTTATACCAATACCACATTGCTCTGATGATTGCAGTTTTTACAATCAATCTTGAAGGCAGGTAGAGTTGGAGACTTCTGTTTTTCTTTAGAATGCCTGGACAACTCTGGGTCCTTTGTATTTCCACATGTGTTTTAGAATCAGCATATCAATTTTAGAAAAAGTCTGCTGGCATTTGGACTGTGATTGCACTGAGCCTGTAGATCAATTTGGGTTGGTACCTGTGGAGACAGGCTGTGGGATGTCCTGGCGTCAGAGAGGAGTGGCAGAGGCTGCCCCCAGAGACAACCAGTTTATTCAATATTGTGGTGGTTAACCTACGTGTCAAAGTTGGCTAGGCTATAGTACCCAGTTGCTGGCCCAAACAATAATCTAGATGTTGCTGTAAAAGTATTTTGTAGATGGGATTAACATTTGTAATCAGTTGACTTTAAGGGCAGATTATCTTCCGTAAGGTAGGTGGACCTCATCCAGTAAGAGGAAGGTCTTAAGAGCCCAAAACAAGGCTGCCTAAAGGAGAAGAAATTCTAACTCAAGGGTACCAGGAATCCTGCCAGAGTTTCTAGGTTGCCGGCCTACTCTATAGACTTCAGACTTACCAACTGCCATAATTCCATGAGTCAGTTCCTTAAAATAAACCTCTTTAGATAGACAGAGGAATGACATTTATCTATATCTGTGTTACTGTTGGTAATCTGGAGGCAGCTGTGACTCACAGCAACCTTATTTATAACAGAATGAAACACTGTCTGGTAAATCTGTATCTATTGCTGTATCTTCTATTAATTCTGTTTCTCTGGAGAATCCTGATGAATAAGAATATATACCGTGTCCAATCTTAAACCTATTCTTTGGGCCTGAGTCACAGTCATACCTCCCCTGTGACTCCTTTGTGAACAAACCTCTGAACACATATGCAGTCCCACATTGAGGGCACATAACTGTGGTCACCCATTGAGGCTGTCTGGGACATTAGAGAATGGCCGCCCCAGGAGAACGAAGTCTGGGATCCTGCCCAAATCTATCAGACTAATTGGTCCTTTCTGTTGCAGAGGCACAGATCTCATCTGATGGCTGTAGATGCAGGCAGGACAAAAACAAGGTACACATTCTGGAGACTCCTGTCACCCCTCCCAGAGCTGGGTAAACACAGCTGCTGGGTGGTGGCTATGAAATGCCATCACTGAGACACATGGCTCCTGTGACTTTTGGAACAGGAGAGCCTCCCTCAGTCTCTGCCTTTACCTCGTGTGCTCTCCAGGAGTCTGGAGTTGTCTGATCGCCCTCTGGCTTTCTTCTCCCAAGTAAGGCTACCACATATTTTCTCCTAAATCCAAATGTCTTGGGGATAAAATTAGATTAGAGACCTGATGTTGTCGGGAAGCTGTGTAGACAGTAGGTGGCTGTAGGCCATGAGCAGGAAAGATAACTTAAAATAACACTAATAAAAAAAGATGCTGACTGTGGAGGCCTTAACCCCATTATCTTCAGGCCTGGTTTTGTCTTCTTCAGCCTAAGTTTATGGTCTGTCTGTTTTCTTAGCTGGTTTTGGTCTCAGCATTCTATCTGTTTAAACTAGTCCTGATTTCTCAATCAGCTACATCCTGCCCTTCTTCTTCTGCTCCTCATCATGTGAGACTTGACTCAAGTGCCACTTCTTCCAGGGAGTCTCCCTTGATGCCCTTAACCTTATAGCAAGCTCTCCCAACTCTGAGTTCTGCACAACCCTTTCTTGCTTCTCTGTAGCAACAGCACAGCTATTTGTTTGTCAATGAGTCTGCTGCCAATTAGAACACAGGCCCCTCTTCAGCAGGCACTGGATGTACTCATCTTTGCATTTCACGTACTTTGTACCCAATAAATATTCAGTGAGTTGGGAGTGAGTTGGTGTTTCATGTGTTGTTGTCAAGGTGCTGTCCAATCAATTCTGATTCATAATGACCTTGTGTGTTGGAGTAGAACTGCTTCATGGAGTTTTCTTGGCTGTGACTTTCATGGGAGTGGACTGCCAGGCTTTTCTCCGTGGAGGCACTGCATAGGTTGCACTGCCATCCTTTCGGTTAGCAGCAGAGTGCTTAACCATTTGTGCTACCAGGGCTCTCTCATACACATGTACCATCCTGTAAAAGGCCCTGTGCTGGCGTGGAACATCAGGGAAGTAGCTCAGAGGTGTGTGTCTATTGCTGAATGTACATACTTGTGGGAATATGTGTGTTTCTGGGGCAGGGTCGGGGAGCTGTGAGACCTGCATGGAGAGGCCCTGATGCACTGGTCCGCACATGCAGCCGTGTCCTGGGCTTCCCCAGGATCTCTCTGGGGTTTTCTCCTCAGTCCCCCTTCCTTCATTTTTCATTTTTTTAAAAATTTTTATTTATTTATTTATTTTATTTAACATAACTAAGTGAAAATGTACATTCACGTATAAATTTACATGCCCACCTACATGCAGCTTCCACTGCTCTCCCTGTCCGGTGACTGCACACTATTCCTCTCTGCTCCATACGTGTCTCATCCTCCCAACAGCCTCCTTTCCCCTCCTCTCCGTCCACTCTCCTTCCTCCAGCCAGAGGTCAGCAAGATGATATCCTGTAGATGTGTAGAACCATAAAGTGCTTCCAATATATGGTCACCCTGCCTTGCCAAGTCCAATGCATTCCTGTCCAAAGAGTGGACCTTTGCTATAATTTATGGGAAAGGGCAGCATCAAGGCCAGG